>JAAGNO010020549.1:36478-50127 GCA_033439905.1 Ceryle rudis | reverse complement strand
AACCTAAACAGTTATTAAACAAAAATGTGTTTCAGTGTCATATTTCAAAGTTAAGGTTAAAAGCTGATTATACCTTATTAAACATTACTTATTTATGTTGAGTAAAATATTATTTTTTTTTTAGATCACGTTAATTTCAAAGTCAAAAAGGTACAAATATACTTGAATTTGCTACCAATGATCACCCACTAAATTCAAATCATGCCCTTCCTTCAGGCTGATCTAATTCACAAATGTGTTTTGAGGTGGCAGCACTTCCATAGAGACAGGGACTAAGAAAATACAAAAAACAACATGGGAACATTGTGCATGTATAAGTGGATGAAAATCTGGTATTTTTATCAGGAATATTAGTGACTTAGTTGCTTATAACCGCACTGAAAGTTCCAGTTTTAAAAAAACCCAAATGTGTGTTGTCACCAAACAGCTCTGATAGCTACTTCAGAAGAAAAGGCAGTAATATTTATTTTTTTCTGTGAATAAAATTATTAAGTACAGATAAAAACAAATATCAGAGATCCTGTGAAAGTCAACAAATCACAGGGGTCAGTAAGTCAAAAACTGGAAGTTCTGGAGCTTCAAGAGTGCTCAGGTTTATTAACATTAATAGGTGAAAGGATCATCCAGGTCAAAAATAATTGTTGCCTGAAGAGCAGAGGCTCATTGTGGTTACATTATAAGCAAAGGTGCCAGTCTTTAAATAAAGTGTTGTTGGGACCTTGGACCATATCCTGAATAGGTAAATATCTCAAAACAATGCTGTATACATATTATTTCCAATATCAGACATTTGAATTTGATCGTAAAAAAATGCTTCTTTGTCAACTGTTTCACAGAATAATCTACCCAGCCAGTTATTCCTCCTTCTCCAGAAGGTTGATGTTTTAGTGAAAAAAAATTGAAAAGGATGAACTTTTTTGATTGTTTTCTTCCTCCATCAAACTCTAATCTAAATTTATTCTCATCTTGAAGTAGAGGACCACAATTAAATTGCTTTATGGGATATTTTTATGTGGTAAACCTATGTATCTGACAGAATCAAACTTTTAATTTTTTCCTCTTCTTCTTTTCTCTCCCTCAGATTGGGCAATAGCAAAAGCAGAATGGGTTTCCTTTTCACTTTCAATCATGGTTTCCTACATTTACACTCAAGTATTTCACGTTCTAGAACAGTTCCACAATGTTTCTGGCAAAGATATCTCTCTGAGGATCATTCACTTGATTTTAGCACTTCTCTAGAGATGCTGGAATGAAAAACTAATTCAGTAAAGTTCAAGTTCTGTGAGTCACTTAGCTGATCTAGTGTGTTAAGGAGTCACATGGAGACACACCTATTTCCCTCGATGCATAGAGGGTGCCTAAATAGCACTAAAGTAGGTATCTAAGTTATATATGTACCATGAGTAAGGACAAATCTGGGCAAAATCATAGGATTTCCTTATGCAAGCAAATAAGGACTCACTAGTTCCTAGTGCGTTTTCTCACCATGGCGGTGATGTCCTTACTGACCTCAAGAGGAACAGCATCATGCCAAAAGAGCTCTGTTTACTTCCATACATTTAGAAAGTGAGACTGATCTTGTTAATTATTGTTAATTTGGCTCCCTACATCATGGCTGTAAATGCCTTCAGATGTTTGTCATAGTCCCTAGGTTTAGTCTAAAGCTGGTCATCTTCAATGTAGCACATGCTAACTAGTTCTAGAAAGCTATAATGTAGACACATGTGCATAAGAGCTTTTATCCTTGGCTTCCTTTACACTTAGCTGAGAAAAGTACATATTTTCAGGGCATGTTTCCTCATTTCTTTGAGGTGAGATAAAATGCATACTATAAGACTGGTTATAGGGAGAGGAGGGCGATTCATCCAGTTGTAGTCATGTACAATGCAAAATGTCACCCTTACATTTCACTTATTATTCTGTGGAGAATAGCAGGTGCTTCCACATGATCCCTTCTACGTGTTCTAGACACCTGGTGTGTAAGTCAAGTGGTCAATCTTAGGTTATCTAGTGCTGTCTTCTGGGATCTTCCAGCTCCTTCTCTACAGATGAGTACAGTCCTCCTATAGGTTTCATGTCATATCTGTCAAAACTCTGTGGCTGCCTCAGATACTCTGAAACATCTCAAATGTCTCTAAACTCCTACACATGGAAAACTATATTATTTCCTACCACAGAAAGAGATGAATTGTCCCTTGGAAGAAAAGGTCCGGTTCTGCTGATCTTAAAAGGAGATTAGATGGCCAGCATAACCCCACTCTGTAATACCAATCCTTCCTAACTTTCTCAAGAAAGTGATGTCAGTGAAACAAGAAAAGGAATGGAATAAAAGTCTCATTGAAGAAGTTAGAATGTACTGGAAAAAGCTTCTTGACTCAAGGAGGCTTGAGTTCAAACTATGCCTCCAGTGTTTTCTGTGTGAGGATGTGTGGCTTGTGGTAAAGTAATATTTCAATATAGCTAAGTAATATAGCAAGGTGATACCACTTAGCTACTGTGGACTAAGCCAATCTGCCTTATTTGTCATTTTGATTTTATTTTATTTTCAGTAAGTGAGTGGATTATGTTAGACCTCTGCACCTCAGCTGGATTTCTAAAGACAGTAAAGCTACAGAAAAAAAAAAGCTGTTGAAGAAAAGAAAGCATCGTAAAATCAAGGCAACAGAAAAGATGACTCCAATTGCCTGCATTGATCCTGCTGAACAGAGACCCAGGTATGGCAGACTGCAGTGTTGTGGGACCAGGAGCTGAGAAGATAGAGGACAGAAGCCCGTGCTGTCATTGAAACTCAAGTTCACAGAGGGATCAGGGGTCTTATTGAAACTATCAAGGTTTTCACTTTAGTCTGCCATGCTCTTTTCACAAAAGACACTGTGGCTGCTGCTTAAATGGTCAGGACAGACTTCTAACAGGTTCTGGCCTCATTGCAGTGCATCTTTATTGTACATTCCCATGTGGGTATGAGCAGCCCCCAACACCAAATGGTTCATTTGTCCCATGACCCAAGAATTCCTCTTTTGCCAGGTTTCCATATTGTTTTCCACATAGTTTTCCCAATGGTGAGTAGATCAGGTATTCCCGATGGACAAGAGGAAGCCCTTCTTTCAATCTATCCAGCATGCAAGCAAAGTCAGGATGCTGGAACTGAATGTCCCACAAACAATACACTGGCCCTAACTCTGCTGCCGGAGAAGAAAGTGCTTCAGATTTCATGTGCCACCTCAGCCAAGTCCAGAAGTGCTTATAAAAAAGTGTTAGTGTATCATTCAGAACAATCAAATACTACGTGCACGAAAAAGTAGTTTAGAGCAACATAAATTTTAAAAAAGTGACAATTTCATCACACAATTACTGTACACTGCTGTTCTTAGGGTTGAATACTTTCCTCTCTCACGCTCTCTCTTTCTCTCTGTTTTAATCTTTCTCTTTTTAGTTTTCTTTTTTTTTTGATTTTTTTTTTTCTTTTTTTTTCCCCCTTTTTTTGGATTTGGTCCACTGGAGATAAATTGCCCTCAATGATATATATATTTAAAAAAAATATCAGCAGCAAGACTCTCTTGAAATAGATTCTGTTTGATGTAGCTAGTCTGTCTTTTCTGTTTTGCCCTCTTTCACAGCAGCCTCTGAAGTTTTCCGCAGGGGGGCTTTCTCCGAGTTGGCGTGTCCTTGGCCGGATTCCGCCGCTCCTCCGTTTTTGTGCGATGTGTGCTTTTCCAAGTAGTTCAGCATTTCACTGAGAACAGTTTGGAAAGTGCTTAGGGCAGCACATATTGCAGGAGTTCCAAAACCATGAGTGATCAAACTACAAATAGGAAGGAGACAGAAAAAAAAAAAAAAAAAAGAAGAAGAAGAAAAGAAATACACATACGCACATAAATATAAATGCACTCATGTACATTGAAGAGTTTACAGTACACTCATTTTGCTATAGTGAAATTCAAGATTTGCTCCCTAAACTATTTATTACCTATGGGAGAAACAGAAAAGGAAAGAGTAGAGCTGAAGAGCAGACTACATACAGCTTCAAAGGTCCATTTTAGTAGGAGTCTCAGTTCTGAAACACTATGGGACAGATGCTTAGCTGATGCAGATTGACACAGTGTTGTTGACTTCAGAGAGGCCAAGAGAGGATCTGTGTCCTAGGCTCTCCAGCATTGCTACTTTTTCCGGTCCCAGAAGATTTGACTTCCCCCTTCTCAGGTAAATAACACTAATTCTGTGAGGTTTATTCACCCTTCTTGATCAGATGCTTGAACAAAACCCAGTTATTCTATGCCAATATATGGCTGCATCTGTACTAAGAAATTAAGCAATGCCAAGAGTGCAATCTTCAACCCTCAGCACAGTTGGCATGGTTTGGCCATATCCATGCTGCTAAGCCCTCTGAGCATCCAACAGGGTGAAATCCATACTGCCTATTGGGAACAACCCCTAGATAATGCTAATGCCCAAACAATGCCCAGGAAATTCCCATAGGGCTAGTCCAGCCAGGCTAAATTCACAGACCATCCTAACCAATTAAGAGCATAACCAAGTTCCATCAATGTTGCCACGGTGGTATTTAATTTACTAATATAGATGTACCATGTTGCAACTTTCATTCAAATAAGGTATTTTTTTTTAAGATAATAAATTTTTCTTTTTGTTTTTCTGCACTATGAAGTTGCTGATTTTCAGTGGTACTCCTCACTTAAAAGCTACTGAAATGATGTATTAATGAAGTTGCCAGGCAGAGCTATAGTAGGTTAATCTCATCTCAGTTTATAGGAGCATTTCAGTGCACACATATGTATCTACCCACTTGAGATGTTTTGGGCATCCAGTCTGGCTTCTACCTGTAGATCCAGAAGTGTGCAAAGTTCCCATAGGTTCCATCTTTTAGATACCGTCTCTGTAAGGATGTCTCATCTACCTTAGGATATCAGAAACGTCACTAGAGATGAGCTTTTAGGGAATTGACTTCAGCCCTATATGCCTAAATATTATTTGTATACTTTTAAGATGTACATGTAAAGTCCAGGGAAACTCAAGTTGTGCTAAGTATCTTAGTATGGGCAATCAAGTTATTCTCATTGTTACAACAATTAATTTTGATAAGTGGTAAGTGGAAAAAAAACCCACCCAAATCCTCCAGATTTTTAGTTTTCATTTAGAAATAAAAATGAAAAAATATTTCAAAGGTTGAAATGTCATTGCAGTTTTTAAAAGACTGATTTCACTTATCCCAATTCTGCTCAGGGCAGAAAGAAGATGAGAGGAACAGGAGCTGATTTTTGAGTTTGTAGACATTTATATTTATTTGGATGAGGGGAAAAAAACCCAGCACATTACAGTGATTCTGATGAAACAATAACTATTTCCCATCCCAAGCTAGTTAAGGTCTTGTCCCTGTGGTAACTCTTTGAATGTCTTAGGCACCACATCAGTAAACACTGATCTAACACAGAGACCCATGTGTAGGTCAGAAATGGGAACATTTCAGTTCAGTGAGAATCTCTCATCTGCACTTTGGCTTCTCACTCTTTCCAGCTGTTTTAGAAAACAGTGAAAAAGTAGGGGACAAGGGAAAAGAGGTTATACAGGACATGGACGATTGCCAGGATGCTGCAAGTATCAAAAAAGCCCAAAGCTATGGGAAAGACTCCAAGATATCTTTTATGGTGATCTTTTTGTCTGTTGCACATGGGAATCCTGTTTGCTAGGAAAGCAGCTGGTATCCTAGGGAGGACACCAAATATATGGGAGTGCTAACCAAAATGAGAGCTCAGTTTGGAAATACCTCTCCATTTCAGATTGGGAGTGGCCCAATCTTTTATAAAAGATCTCCCAAAGGCTATTAACAAATAACTCACTTTTAGAATGTTTATCTATCAGTCTCCAGGCACTTTTCAAAACAGGAATTTATGTTTATCCCATTAGTAATGAAAGGAAAATGATAATTAAATATTTACAAGGACTATTTTGCAGACATCAATTAATAATACCACACAACTCTTGAAGTTTGGATGCTTGAAATTTGGACTTCTAGTAATATCTGGATCTTTTTAATTTAGCATTTAAAAGAGGTAAACATACCCTACTTAATTTTTTTTAAAATTTATTTTAGAAATGTCTGGCATACCAGGAAAAGAAAAATCATCATCATCATCATTGTAAGTCAAATTTTTACTAGTAGTAAAACCAAGACTAACAGTAGCATATAGACAAGAGTAAATTTAGTCCTTTTAGATCCTTTTAAGGATGAGATTATTTTAAGATTCTGTGTTGCATTTTATCATAGTTTCTAGTCTTTATAGGTCCAGAGAAATGAAAATGTGATGGAGCTTACAATAACAGAAAGCAGGATAAAGGAAATGCAAATGTATCACTACTGGTTATAATATCTCATGCTTTTTACAAGGTTTGTGTGATCCCTGGGTCTTGATCTGGGCAACTGACTGTATCAAGATGTGTAAAAATATTTATGATCTTACAGATAAAAGTAACTATCTATCTATTTATCTATCTATCTATCTATCTATCTATCTATCTATCTAATCTATCTACTTGCCTTATCTATTTACAAAGTTAGCAATATCTTCAATAATTAATTTCCAGTAGATATAAATAGTAAATTTAATAAAGGATTGAATACAAAATAAATCTTCTGGCCTGCTTTCTTTGAATGTCTCAACTCCTGAACAAAAGGAATAGTACTGTGTTCATCTGATAGTTTAACACACCCTGAAAAGTGAAATACTACAGTGAAAACTTACAGGGATTGTCTCAGAAATGATCTGTAGGGCTAAGAACAAGGATAGAAAACTTTATTGTTCTCAAATGCTGAACAAGGCTGTAGAAAATACTTGAATGGGACAAAATCTGATATTAAGGTATCTAAGCATAGGTGCCAAATTGTAGGCATGTCCATCAACAGTGCCTAAATTCCTGTAGCCATCAAAGAGGACTTGATGCAGGTTCCTACGCATAAAAGTCTAAGATGATTTCAAATGTCCTGTAACATCTGAAACATCTACACAGATTCACTAGATATGATATGGGACTTAAATCCCCTTTGCTTCTGTTTTGATGCCAGGCAGGTTACTCTTACATACCTCAGATGGCACTAGATGCCAATATTTAGGCAACTGAATTGAGCCTTAGGATTTTATTCAATACAATCAGAGAAGCCTGAAGAATCATTTAGCGCACAAAATGAATGTGTCTCCTTTATGGTGAGCTGAACCATTCTTCTGGCTACACTAAGGGCACCACCAAGATGAATAAAAAAGTGTGTTCTTTGTTATTTGAGGTGCCCTATGGTAAACAAGATGTCTGTGTCAGGTGAACAGGTAATGCAGAGGACTTACAGGAAAAGTACACCCTTTTAAAGCAGCAGTGGATGGATGGAATATCTAACAGCATCTAAAAAGATGCTTCCTACTACCATTTACTCATTTATATCACGTCCTAGATCTTCATTGATCACATAAGCATAGATATCCAGCTTATATTGAAACACCTAGATATGAGCATTTTATCTTGAGTGGAATCTTGACCTTCTAGTTTGAAAAGCAGTGTTCATAGGAAAGAATTTTGTGGGGTGAGTTAGGGGTTTATCTCATTATACTTTAGCCTCATATACCACTAATACAGCATTTTTTTCAAGATAGTATTGTATTTCTTATAAAAAAGCCACCTCTTTTTTAGTGAAATGGCATTGTAGAGTCTCAGGGCAACTCTACTTTCAGTTCTTGATCAATATATTCTTCTCCACACACAAAGATATGCAGAGCTTATTAATTTTCCCATGAAGCATACTGAGATAAATTTTTATGGAAAATTTCTGACCAGCCCTCCTTGCCATGTTCTTGTGAGGGTGTATTTTTTTATCCTTACTTTATGTAATGAGCATAAAAAGGCCAAGAGATATTATATTTTACTTTATCTTACATTTTTATCAGTAATTCCCCTTGCTCTAATTTCGGTGGATTTTATTTCTCTGCAGGTTAAAGTCTAAAAAAATCTAAGAGAGTTGGATAATTTCCCTTTGCTGATGAAAGTAAGTTTCAAGTTGGGGAGAAAATCTGATTTTACATTTAAATCAGACATGACAGACAGAAGATTAATGGCAAAGCATTCAAATGTGTTCCCTGAAAGTCAAATTTACTTGCCTGATTTTTCAGACTAACTGAGCTCCCACTGAAGTTGATTCATGTTTTGGTATGTTCCACATCTATGAAACTAGTTTCTTTCATGGTAATACTTCATTTGGGTTTAAAGGACTAAAATTAAACATGGTGGTTTCATAACGGGGTGTTCTAGGTATTCTCTGCTTTGTAGTGCAACTCCTATAAACTAGTAACTTTGTTGTTCTAAAAGGCAAGGCTAAAATCTCTGGTTTTGGTAATGTGCATGGAGAGCTCGAGAAAGAAGGCAAAGAATATCAGGCCAATGTATTAGAAATACTTATGCTTGAGGACATCCAGACCTGCCTACAATTCTGCCCAGCACTATGATGAAATTATGTCTGCTCATGTTTTAATGATGGCCTTACTTAAAAGTGAAAAGATCCAAGTGTGCCTGAAGGCTTGGACTCTCATTTGGCAGCTACCTCAAGGACTCCTTCATACCCCAGGCTGGTGAAACTCCGACGTACAGCAAAAGAAACAGATTCTTTCTTGGCTGGGGGGAAAAGGCCATCTGCACTGAATGTTTACACCCTCATTTAAAATAAATAAATACTTTAAAACAATAATAAAGAAGAAAAAACAAGCTTGAACTTATTGATTGGACTTTCTCAGAACTCTGAATGTGAAAATCACTTCATATTTTCCAAATGTAACAACACACACTAGGTGACAAATAAGATCTGATAAGACTTTTGATGGCATAAAAAAATTGGAAGATTTGCATCTCTTCACTGATATGAGTAACATCCTAACTTAGAGGTGTCTATATTGACTATGAGGTGCTACTGTTGATTTCAAGTTCTGTTATGTGAAGGTTGCCTAGAGGATTAAAGTGTGATCACTTCAGAAGGTCAGTAAGCCTAACTGTAACACAAGTTAGACTGATAGTCAAACACTGGAACATGACCAGTATCTATTTCAGGGATAAGGAGTCTATAGGATCAGTGGCAAAGAGCACATACAAAAATTGCCTTCCAAAGTCATCCCTCATGCTTGTTTTCTGTTCATAACAAAACAAATGGATTAAGGACATGTTGTCCTAAGCAGATGGATCTCTTTTTACCATGTGTAAATTAATGACGAAAGTAAAAGAGTACTAGAGCTGATGCCCCACGTTTCCAAAATACTCTATTTCAACTTTATGCATTTTAGACCTTGGGACTAATTTTCCCCGCTAGGGCAGTTGCCCAGGGAACGTATCTGAAACATCCAAGACTGTGCTTTTGGAGTGTTTTTGAGCTATAGACCAAAGATTAAGCTGTGACACTACGGTGCACATGGCACTCACAGAAGCCCTTGGGTGTTTGCCGGGAAATGTTTCTAGCATAGCACATTATATCCTCCAAATAAAACACTGGATATATTGTGACTCGCTGGTTTTGAATAAGAAAAAAATAGTTCTGGCTAACTGTGGATGAAAAGTGGTCTCATCAACCATTACTACCTGTGAAGCTGAATACACCAGTGAGATCGTGGATCTGAGATGAGTGGATACTTCTGAAAATAAGTAAGCATGTGCCTCACACAGCCGTCAACTCTTTCACTTTCTCCTTTCACTTAGTTAATGATCACATCTCTGCTCTATGGGAAGGCAGATGAATGAATGAGATTCATCCAGATTGCTACCATCTTGTCTCCTCTGAAGACTTTCAAAACCCACCTGGACAACCTGCCCTATGTGAACTTGCTTTGTCAGGGGAGTTGGATGAGGCGACCCCCAGAGATCTCTTCCAGCCTCTACCATTCTGTGATACCATGCGTAGACTTTTTCCAGTGAGACAGCTAATGTAGCTGAGAAGTCCCATTGCCCTCCTCAGATGAGAGAGACAAAGATGTAAGGTTTATAAATGTGCTGATGACAAGGGACAATGCAACTTTGTAACCTAGTGATTTGGAAACAAGGGAATGGCATTCCTTTTCTGGGGAAAGATGGGAATGCCTTAAATGTTTTCAGAAATCTTAAGTGCTGGATTGAAAAACAAATCAAGTGGCACAAGCTTTTTTTTCCATCCTTGATGAATGTATACTTGATTTCCCCTTGGTAGTCATGGAACTTTTTTGTTAATGAAGAGGATAAAGAAAAGAAAACAGATTCTTATCTGTTCTCTTGACTCCGCAATCGTGACTTCAAGGGAATATGATATCATAAGATTCATGATAAAAATCATTGACAATGTTAGAAATACACACCCTTCCAAAAGGATTTTGGTCATTAGCAGAATAGGATGGGTAATTGAACCCTTGCTATGGAAAGATCAAAGAGAGAATCCTGGAAAAGGAAGTGAGGAAAAAGTTCCCAAATGAAGGAGCTCTACTACCTTTGATAAATAAAGAGATAAGGGAAAAAAAATAAAAAAGAAAAGAAAAAGAGAAAGGAATAATTTTTTTTTTTACTAGTACCTCAGCACTGGGAATCAGTATTGTCTCTCACAGCTAGCTGAATTTAAAACCAGACTGAGAGGGATCATGGAAATCGGGGAACTCTAGAGGGCACCAGAGGTATTTCACCACAGACTTCCTTGCACACCAGGTTTCTTCCAGTCTGTGCATCCAAACAGAAGGCTGCTGTTGCTAGTCAAGATGACTTGAAATATGACAGCAGCTGCTTTACCTCCCGAGAAGCAAAAAACCATAAAAAAAAAAGACAGAACAATATATCGGGGTTGTGTGTAAGAATATCTGTAAAGGCAGCCCACCAGTAAGGCTTTGGGGCTTGGTTCTCTCCTACATGGAGAGACATGTCGAGCATCAAAACCCATTTCATTGTTCCCTTTTACCCTTCAGAAAGAAGGATGTTACTTCTCATTGCTCCCAAAGTCTGAGCCTCTGGTTTCTTGCCTGTCGCTTTTTGTGTCACCTTGTCAGTGTGATGCCAGGCACTTGCAGGAGGCTGACAGCTCCAAGCTTAGAGACTAGCTAAATGACAAAACTCTTGTCTCAAACAGTTTCATAGGAAGAGTGTTTCATATCAGCTGGATGGCAGGGCAAAACACAGGATAATTTGTGAGGATGCTGATTGCTTTCATTATCTAACTTTAGTATTCTGAGCCTATAATTTTTTTGTCTATTTTTATAAGGTTTCTTCACTGAAAGAAGTGTCACTTGCAAGGAAGTAGTTTTCCCTTTGCTGTTTTGCTGTCTTTATCTTTTATATATAAAATAGATGATCTGGGTGTGATTTTGCATCTTGAAATGTAACCTTGAAGTTAAAGGATCAGATCCAACTTCTCTAATCAGTGAGTATTTTTCTTTCCCCGGATGATGGATGACATTAGTAGGATATTTGAACTTTCCAAAAACTACAGATTCTTCCAGACACAAATGTCCCAAAAGTAGATGTAGGAGACATGTCTATACTGAACTTTACAAGAGAAGAAAGTGAGACTAAGAGGCTGAGTAATGAGGTCGGGGAGTCTGTATGAGTAAACCAAAAAACAGACACAGAATTTTTAGTATAATGTCAGCAAGTCTTCTCCTTGTAAGTTTTTTGTCTCATGTTTTTTGTTTTCCCAGCACAGAATGTAGGTCAATTGGGTGACTTTTCTGGTAGCTGTAGTTTTCATGAGATTTTGGGGAGCTAAAAATGACTTCTGCCAAAAAGAAAAATCAAAGGTGTTCTGATGAAAGGACAGGGTATGAAGGTGATGACAAGAAGACACATCAGTCTGACCTTTAGGTTCCCAGCTGAACCTGTGAGAAGTGAAATAACAGTGGAATAGCAGAGTAGATACATGCTCTCTTCACTCAACAGGAAAGAGGTAGGGTCTAAAATGAAGAAAAATTATAATTCTGTGTTTTGGAGAGATATCCTAAATTCTTATCCTCAAACTGAAGTCTGGGTTGATATTTTATCAACAGCTTTAAGTGTGAAATTAATAAAGCAGGATCCTAGATCCAGAACTCTAGCTTTGGTTTAATGCAGAAGTTACTACATTAGATAATAATACTCATGGACTCTCATGCTCAGTCCAGCCCTAAATTTTCCTCAGCAAAAACAAATAACCTCAAAAGAAGGGATGGAGAATGAAGGCACGGGTTCACTCATGCCACCAGAGATGCCATGGGACATTTAGAGTATCTATAAGGATAGTAGATGTGATGCAGGACTCAAAGACAAACTGAGGGAGAGGCAGATGAATGTGAGACAGGATGTTCTTTTACTCCTAAAATACCCTACATCCCTAGATTTACTAGACAGGTGAATCACCATAATGTTCTTAAATTGGAGCTAGGGGATGCCTTTAGTCACCTGTTACTGCACTAGCAAAGTGAAGAGTGCCCAGGTTCCTCCTCTGATCATGAGTGATCTAGCATAGCATGGCCTCACCTCCATTATTCAAGAATTTTAACCTGCAAAGCAGTGGTCACAGCTAAGATTCCAACTGAGAATATCTTCCTGACTGAGATAAGGCTGACTTGTGCCTAGGGATTGTTTGAGACAGTAAGAGTTGTACTAGGTCAAATACATACAAGGAACCACAGTAGCAATCAAACAGTACAGACGATTTTGTTCCAGTGTCCAGGACCATACCCATAGTTGATTAGACTAGCTTATCTTTTAAGGGTCTTAATTTCTACATGTCTCCATTCCTTCTCAGAAACATGACAGGAACATTCCCTTCTTCACAGCAGGGATCTATACACCTGAAAATGTTTAGTTCGTCTGGTCTGGTTCTCTGCCCTGGAGAGGGTAGGATGCACTAAATGTCTGGGAAGTGCAAAAATAGTAGAGCAACGAGTGATATGAAGGTTAATCCAATTTCCCATACTGACAGGCTTCAGATCTACCTGCACACCATTAACAGGAAGAGGATGGGGCTTGGTGATTGTGCTGATTATCATTGTTCCACGTGCCTCAGAAGAACCTGTTGGCCTGCAATGTCACCATTCAGCTCTAGAGTAAGTGGTAGGTTTATGGGTGTTGGGTATTATCCAAGGCTTCACTATCTCCCATCACAACTACCTGCACCTTACAGACTTTGAGTGTATGTCTCAGAGCTCTCGTGTCTCCAGGCGGGCTTGTCTACTATAGACCTATAAGCTTTCTCTAAATATTCCAACGTCCTTTTTCCCTCCCATCACGTTGGATAATTGAAAGCTATCTCACAGTTTCACAGAGCACGGAGCTGGGCTCTTTTACCTCATCTGAATCCAAACCCAAGCAACTTACAGTGTTAAAGAGAGATTTGTATAACCTTTCTGTCCTGAAAAAAATAAAGAAAGATGAAATATCATCTTTGCTCACATCAGTAGGATTTGAAAATGGTTTTGAAGATTCAGGAGAAATTAAGACTCAGCTTTTTCTTCTCTCATATGCAGATGTGTGTACATGTACACAGAAATCTTGCATGATCATGGTTTTGGGGAGAAGACTTATGAATTATAAGTAATAGAAGGTAATAAAAGAAACTAAAGTTTCTCTAAATATTTTCTTTATATATATATATATATATTTTATCCTTACTCTCTTATTTTCCC
>JAAGNO010020549.1:12194-36378 GCA_033439905.1 Ceryle rudis | reverse complement strand
TCTCTTATTTTCCCTTTTGTGATGCTCACTCCAGTTTGAAAGCAAATTTTGAAAGAAATAGTTTCCTCTCAATAAAACAACAGAAACTTCTGGGTTCTTTTCTACTACTGATGTACTGACTTTGCTCTCTACTGTAGTAGACTCATAAATGTATTTACACAGATCAGCCTTTAACGGACAACAAAGAAACACTCATGTATCTGGACAAAATGTCTCAGGACTTAGTAACGGAAATGGATTTTTTCAGGGTTTTCTTGTTTGCCCTGTAGCTTAATTCAGAAACTGGGGACACGGTAGCTCAAGTGGTGGCTTTCAGGCCAGATACAACCCACAGGATTATTTCACTTGCTCTTCTGCATTTATCATGAAGGAATCAAAGAAGAGATGAAGGACAGCTTGTGTAGTCCTAAAACACATCACCTCTTCTTGTACCGACACTTAGGTATATGTTTAGGAATCTGAGCTGCCCCAACACTTGGCCCATGAGGTCAGTGGCTTATGTTCCAGCTTTGAGAAGGCTGGACTTCTCTAAATCTTAGCACATTATTTAGAGCACAGGTAAGGCACCTAATGGGTGGAATAAGGGCTGATGTTTCCCTGAATTCTCAAGCTACATATATACTAGTTATATATATGCACACTGTGCCCAGGAATAATTTGGTACAGTGTTAGCTAGACCAGGCAACAAAACCCAAGGGATTCTGGAAAAAAAGCATCACAGGCAGCCAAACATGCCTGTGCCCTGACACTTTTATTTACTAAAATATCTTCTCTGTGGTAAGATACTCCAAAATGTATTGAAAAGGGAGAAACTTTAAAGAAAACATAAATAATACTAACCAAGTAGTGCACAATAGCTGCTGCTATGAATGTAATGATCTACAGAATTGTCTGTTCATCAGCAAAAATACCAGGAATTCATTCTTCAACCAGCTTTGAGTTTTCAGTATTCAAGTCAGATGGACCTCTCAGAAAGCAGCTGCACAAACATGGTTGTACCAGGGGTGTAGAGGAGTCTCTAGTTTCTGCATAGCTGGTAAAGTTGTGCAAAACTCCGGCAGTTTTCAGTCTCACTGGCAGCTCTTTTGAAGACTTCCCATTTTACACTTTGTATGAACTTTGAGACTGGAGTTTGAACAAACCCAGCAATTCTGATCCCTTCATGGGGACTACCCTGTACTTCAGGTTGGACACATGTTTACAGGTCTTGATGAATTGGAACTCAGTGGAAAAACTTCAGAAAGAAGTGCAAGCTTGAAGACTTTAAAGAGAGGAAATGGGAAAACATTTCTTAGATCTGACCTATGCCAGTCTATGAACCATGGTCTTAAGTATTAAAGTTGAACAAGTAACATCACAAGCAAGTAGAGCACATCACTACACTTACCAGCTGTGGAGTAATTTATTCCTGAGGAAAACTCCATTTTACCCTAAGGTAGGAGAGTCTGGATTCTGCTGTAGGTATCAGATTTTATAGCTCTTCAAAAAGTCTTTAATGATTTTAGAATTTATTCTAATAATAGACACTTGTGTGATTCCTCTGAATTTTTCAAGTCATAAAAAGTCTCTTAGACTTTCTCACATCATATGACATAAGCATATACATAAATGTATAAAATACCAACCTTTCACCTTGTGGTTTCTTTGCTGCCTTGGTTATGGTTTACAAGGCAGAATTTCTGAACCTCTTCTAGTTATATTAAATCTGTATGAAACTGTATGAGATTTCCTATGATCAAAAATCAGCTCATATTGGATAATGGTTGAAAAACATGCTATAACTATGCAAAAAACATTCACAAAATCTTGTCGGAGATTCCAGTGAATTACTACAGCTTGTCCCTGCCAAACACAATATTTTGGCTCCATGCCAGTCTCAAGATATATGCAGCATCAAGAGAGAGACTTTCCTGTGAGAAAGCCCACAGCTCTGGATTACAGATAGAAATGAAGATGAAATTTTCACTATTGAAAAAGCATGTTATAAAATTTGTGATGACTGTATGGAGTCACTGTTTCAGATTTATGTCTCCTCTGCAAGACCTATTTGTACAGGACCAACAGCTCTTGGGCATTTTGGTTATAAATAACATTAATTTAATATGTATCATCAGGACCAGCCACTTAAAAACACAATCAAATTTTAGACTGTGATTATTGAAGATGTCATCAATGACAATGACTATAATATGAAGGTCAAATCCTTCTCTGGCATACAGTTGCAAAGCTCTTTATCTACAGATACAGACACATCATAATTGTGTTCCTTTCATTGTAATAAATAAGGACAACCTGTCCTTTTGGAAATCTGATTTTAGGTGGGAACCTATGATCAGGGATGTGGAGGCCATTGTACATTGAATATTTGAATTCTTAGTGTTAGTTATGTGCTTTATGTTAGGTAGGTGCTTTCAATGAAATAATTTCTAACTGATCTATAATGACAAGTAGCTGGTTTTGCTTGTGACCAATAGGAGACTGTCCTATGCCTCAGACAACAGGGATCATATTGTTCCTGGGTTACAAAGACTTTCTTTATGTGTTGGGATACCAAGAATTTCTTCCTCTTCTCTCATCCCCAACTGGTCAGGTACAATTTTCCTGTGACAGAGGTTGGTTTGATCTGAGGCTCATCTCTCAGAGAAAGACAAAGAAACCTTCTGCTTGGTCAGAAGTAGTCTGTGTTGAAAACTTGACTCAAGAAATGGTTACTGTTTCTGAAAAACCTAGTGAATTGTATTCTTGCACCTTCTCTGGCATCTGAGATGGACTCAAGTGCCTTCTGTGATATTTAATCTCAAGAAGGCAAATAATGGTAGAAAGGGTTTAGATGACTTAGCTGTGAGGGCTGCCAGATTTAGGGGATGGAATTTTTTTTTTATTTTATTTTTTTTTTTTTAATCTACACTAGATTTAGTCATTTACAGTGAAGTGTCCAGTGCATTCTAGTTGGCTCCATTCAGTTGGAGATCTAGACGAGACTGTTCAGTCAATGGAGTTTAGAGAGAAATTCAAGTCATACTAATGTAGATATCTATATTAGGCCTGCTTAGTTGTAATGCAGATTTCACAGGCTCTACTGATGAAATCCCTAGAGACTAGAGCAGAAGATATACACCTGGATGAAATGGAGGTACCTACATGTAGATGAGTAGTGCTAGAAATCTGTGTCAGAAGCTGAATCTGACCTCAACTTCACTGAATTACATGGAAAAGGAATATGGTCTGAGCCCAGCCTCTGTGTCTGGCAGTACTCATCATTCCCCAGGCACAGTCAGAGAAGACTGATTTAAGCCCAGGGAAGCGCCTATGTAGGATCAAGACCTGTACTCATCTAGGTGCCCACCTTCAATTCAGCACTTAATGCCTACAGCAGGCATGAAAGAAAATACTGAATGATCCAGGAGCTGCCTACAGAAGCTTTGTACTCCAACCTACTGAAGTGCAGCAGGGAAAGAAGAATGGGAGCTGTACCAGTTGACAGCTTTTGTAGCTGAAGCCTTCAGCATTTTATCCTGACTGCTATTTCTTCTTTAAACACAGGAATCCTTGGGGATTAGCTACCTTTTATCACATTTACTTTGTGTGCATGTAATGGGGAATTATCTATTTTTCCACAAGCCTAGGTAGCCCATTAAAATCCCTCTATGAGCATCCTGTATAAATAAGTATGTGTCCCTTGGTGTGCAAGTGTAGTTAAGTGTTTTGGAGTTTGTGTGTGTATTAAGAGAAAGTTTACATAGATATAAGTGGTGTGCATGTGTGTCTGCACATCACTGCATGAGAATAGAAGTGAGGTTGTCTAGGTGTGTTCATTTATGCATAGGATGCATGCAGGCATGTGTAAGAATAAACAGGAATGTGAGTATTTGTGGACAAGGCATTATCATTGCCTCTCCCTGCTCCCCAACAAATGGATGGAAGAAGAGGAATGGTGGGTAATTTGGGTTTGATCTGAAGTCTGAGGGACAAAATGTTAGGTATCACACCACTTGGATGCTGGATGCCTCATGCTCTGTTGGAATCTTAATAACTAAAACATGTCAGGGAACAAAAATTGTGTGTCTAGCCAGTGAATGAAGAGTGGCTCAGATGGATGTGTTAAAGAGTATGCAACCTCATTCTAAGGCTTTATAGGCCTAATGAACCCATTTGGTGTTATGGTCTACAAACAACTCTTTGCAACAGTCCTTTGCATCTTGATTTTTTTCAGGTATCAGCTAATGTCTAGAAAAAAAAGAAATTTACAGCCTCAACTAGTCGTTTATTCCCCCTCTGTGGTCTGAGCAAAGACAGGAGCACCTCTAGGATGTTTCATCACACTTGTCTTTAATAAACATCTTAGATGACCCTGCTATTTCAAAGTGGCCCTCTGAAAGTTCCCATCTCACTCTTGACTGTATTTAGCACATAGCCTAAAGCAAAAATATGAAATTGCACAGCAACTCCAGAGCTAATAAATCTTTCTGATCCTAGGTTGGCTATATACACTTTTATCCATAACTTGGATAAAATGCTGATGAAGTTTGGACTTGGCGTGCACGTACCATGGGTCTTTCTCCTCACAACAGCTTCTTAGGCTGTCTACACCAGTACATTAAATATTTACAGGGCATGGGCCCAGGAACTGGGTCTAAATATATTAGCAGTCTATGGCTTTTTAGTCTGAGCCACCTTGCATTCTCCCAGACCTTTCCAAGATGTTGTTCAGGAACTAGTGTAGTAAGACTGTTCCAGTAGTCAGGACACTTTGAGGCCACTCTGTTTTGGAGGTGAAAGAGCTAACAGTACGATCATGGTGGGATGATGTCAAATGAGTAGCACAGAAGAAACTCTGGAACTATTTAGTTAATTGGTAAGGGTGCAGCCTAACTATTCCTACTTTTATGGATTGTGATTTTGTTTGCAACCAATTTTCTGGACAGATTTGGCCAGCAGACATAGAAAATTGTTTACTCAAACTCAGACTGTTGTCCTACAAGCAGGGTGACTGCAACTAGCCTGAACTGCATTGCTGGACAAACACATGTTTTTAATAGGCACAGATAACAGAGGGATTATGGACACTATAGTCTTCTAGGTAAGGGAAGAAATATCTTTGTAACATCATATGTAATCTTTATCAAAATTACAGATTTTAGTTAATTGTTCCTCTTTCAAAATCATACCTGAAATGTGTTAAATGTCTCTGGATGTCAAGATCTAGTATTGGAGTCGGTCTGGAGGATCCAAGGGGTGATCTGTCTTGACTTAGAAGATCTTGGAATTCTTTACATATTTGTCTAAAAGGAAAGTGGAAACCCTTAAATAAGGCAAGTGTAATTCTTTCCATAAAGCTGAGTCCCATAACGCTGTCACCTTCTACTGAGTGATCTCATCCATAACAGCAATATTTGTCAGAGGCATTGTTAAAGAAATCAAAAGTGAATGAATCCCCCCTCTTGCTTCCCTGCCCCAAATTCTCAAAATACAGAATATACAAAATCTCTTGAACAGGACTATTTCCCCTCTGGAACCACGTTAACAGTGAGATTTTAAAATGCAATTTCTCTCCTGAATTGGACTCAGTTTGTCAGTGTTAAGTCTGGGTTAGCTCACCTACATTAGAAGCAAAGTTTATGGTTAAAGAAAAAGCTGAAGCATCATTAGAACATGCCTGAGGACTTTGCATAAACACACCACTACATGTACATTCACTTGTGCGCACTGGTTTATCTGCAAGTAGAAGTCCTGGCCATTTTGGCCTTGCCTGCTTGATCCCCAACTCTTAAGACAAAGGGAGCAATAGGAGTTGTGAAGGAAAATGCTGCCTGTGCTCTCCTAGGTTCTATTTGTCTTCATACTCTGCTTCCTTGTAGAGTCTGGGGCAGTAGAACTCATGGATCCTCTACTGAAACCTCTCCCACAGGTCTGCCCAGAGTGAGAGCTCATTCCAGAAGCAGTATTTAAATTAATTATTGAAACATTCATTAAATTGTTTTACATTTCTACTATGTATCAGGCAGCCTAAAGCAGATGTCTACAGCAGTCCAGAGGACTTTCATCCTAACAATGCTTCTTTCTCTCTGATGAATGCAGAAGGAGCTCAGTGACTCACTCATCTGTCAGGCCTACACAACAGACAGGCAAGTGAGGCAAATCCCATCATCTCCACTTTTTCTTGATGATGGTTACCTGGGCAACACACACTTTCAGGAGGCAGGACCTGAGACCCCAGTTCGGCACCTTGCAATGGGAACTCAGGCTCTTTCTTGCCTGGTCTCCCACCAGCATAGTAGTCCAACTTCTTTGGGAAGGATGGATGTTCTTGCTGTCTTCCCTCTCCCTCTTAGGCCTTCCCTCAGTCTTCTCAGGATGCCTCAGCACCTGGGGGTTAAAAATATCCCCTGGGATACCTCTATATAGGACCTAACACTAGGAGAGACCTGAAAATAAGACCTTTTCTTTCTTGGGATATTGTTGTATTGAGCCAGTTTGCAAGTTAGTCTAGGAATATTCTGCCAATGTACTTTTTAGAAAAAGGAACCAAATCAGCTTCATTTAGTGCATATGCTCAGAAGAGTATTATCTGGACCATGGATAGAGACACTACTTGCTTTCAATTGGTTTATGATACAGTTTATTAAAAAAATGAAAGGTGTCTGGATCTCTTTCTTGTTACTTCTCCAAATGAGCACATAATTCTTCATTGACTGTATTGGAAATACAGGCACTTAATGTAAGGTCAGGAGGGCATGATGTCCACCAGATGATCAGGACACTCAGTTGGACTGCCTGATACTGGTCACAGTGACTACACATAGTGTAGTAAACAGTGCCACTTAGTAAATTTACTGTGCCATGGGTCATTCTAATACCCTCATAAAAATTGTCATAATCTGATAAGGTCCATATAGTTATACTCCTGAGAATGGGCCCTGGTGTGGACTATCTCCTATAACATGCCCAGAAGATATTTGTGAGTGTTCCAATAAGCCATTGTAACTTTTTAATAATACAGACAATTGCAATCTGATGACTCAGTATGTGCATCAATTACTTAATTTTCATAGATGCAATCATTGTGCCTGCAGCCAGTTTCTAATACTAAAGAGCATCTCTGTGGTCCATGATTTCTGTTAGGAGACTATTTGCATTCCTGCTCCTAGATAAAACTCAAGCTCTTCATTATCACCTTTTAACCTATCTGTTGGGACAAGAGCATTATAGAAAATAAGTGGGTAAACTCAGCTTCTTGATCTTTAGAAGGTCCTCCATTACTGAGTTACAAGCAAGGAAACTATATTAACCCGATTTTACCATTCGTAGTATCACTCACTGTTCTGCAAGTTGTGGTCATAAACTTTGGACACTAGAGCTTTCCCTTGACTAAAAGGAGAGGAGATGCAGAATGCTATCCTGCTGTGCTGCTGGACTTCATCCAAACCTTATTTCTGTAAATGCTTGTCATCTATATGGGCCTAGACACCAACTGTTTGAAAAGACAGCATCGTCTTAGCCTTTCAGGAAAAGAGAGGTATTCAGCAGAAATGTATGTAAATGCAGCATACAGTTTTAATGAATCAGGTCCTTAGAGGAAAAACAGTTCCTTTCAACAACTGAAAACAGTCAGTCATTTTGGCTTCTAAACAATCTGCTATCCCCAGTCGGCCCTGTCAGCACTGCTCTTCTCTCCTTCCTCCAACCTCTACTTTCTACCTGTTGAAAAAGTTCATCTTAAAAGTTCCTGTATTTTGACAAAGGAAGGTGTCAGAACCAAGTGTGCAGTTAAGTTCCCTTCTATCTTCACATGTCAAAAGTCTTTACTGAATGTTGGCAGATTGAAAGAAAAGGAAAAACTTTTTATTATACATGAAAACCTGTAAGAGACAGTAACCTACTTTTTT
Source organism: Ceryle rudis (assembly GCA_033439905.1). Classification (NCBI taxonomy): domain Eukaryota; kingdom Metazoa; phylum Chordata; class Aves; order Coraciiformes; family Cerylidae; genus Ceryle; species Ceryle rudis. The sequence continues at coordinate 28,492 of JAAGNO010020549.1, read as the reverse complement.
TTCAAGGGGATTTCTAGGCAAAGTGGTGTCTCAGAGCCTCTGCTACCAATAAAACATCAGCTGGGGTAGTGACAGGGAGAGGAGCTGATAGTTATTTTCGGAGTTGGACTGTGACTTTGAAAAAGCTAAGAAAGATGGTTATGCTGTCTTAAGGGTCACAGATTATCAAAAGAAGTCCTGGTTGCTCCTGCATGTGGGACACCTAATGAGTTGTCAATCATAGAATCATAGAATGTTAGGGGTTGGAAGAGATCATCAAGTCCAAACCCCCTGCCTAATAGGTAGTCAGATATTCCAGTATATTATCAGGAAAAGGTAAAAATATCTGTACTGGATCGGAACAAGAGCCCATCTAGTCCACAACCCTATCCCCAGGAATGGCCAAAGCAAATGCCTTGTGGTGAGTACAAGAGTGCGTCCATGAGTCTGATATATTCCAAGTGTGGCAGAATTGCCAGGCACCCAAACAGAAAGTTGCTCGGCAGGTCCTGTGTGTCCAGTCTCAGAGCTACTTTTCAGAAAACTAGCAAATTGAGCACATAATGTGGATCAGCTTTTGATTATCCTGTACTGGCTCTAAGCAACCCCACAATAAAATTGTTATTCATGCTGCTGTGTTTTGGTCCTTGTAAGTATGTGTGTATCTGTCCCTCTGCCTCATGTGGAAAGCCTTATGCTGTGATACCTGTGTGATGTTTCCCATTAGACAGCATATCTTTCCATCAAGAGGAATTATTGACACGGCCTTCAGCAGTTTTGCAACTGTCCTTGCTGCGAACTCATGACGCTATGTTCCCTACTGTAAAGTCATCCAGGATCTCCCACACCTCAGCAAGGTGAGCTAACTTATTCTTCAAGAACCTCTAAACCCAAGTCCCAGATATTTTGTTTTGTTTTGTTTTGGGTTTTTTTGTTTTGTTTTGTTTGGTTTGGTTTGGTTTTTTTTCCTGTGTGGATTGCATAGACATATCCTGAAGGCTTTCTGAAGAGTCCAGGGTTAATAGGCCAGTATCAGCACCCTTTGACCAGAACTATGACAATTCAGTTTTCTTTTTGAAGCACCTGAACCACAGTTCTGTGTATGGCAGCTGAAGTACTTCCATTTAGAGTGCATGGATTCCTTGATTACAAGGTACAGATGCCCTTGATAGCACTGGGAGCTCCTACTGGACATCAGAGACTACTGCACTGCAGACATTAAGGGCTCTATTTAGTTACACGTAGATATTTAGTACTCAAGACAACCGTAATAGCTAGCAAATACAACACAGTAACAGTGTCCTTCTGGAGCAGCAGCTGGTAACCAAGCTGGGTAACTCAATTCATCTCAAATGGCAGTAGGTGCCTATGTTTGGGCAACTGAATCAAGCCACTGAAGTTGGATGTCTGAATCTAAACCAGAATTTCACATATATACCAGGAATTGTGGAAATAATTTTGTTCTTTCCCCTTATTTTTCCTCAAGATCCCACGTGTGGAAGATCTGACCAGTTATGCCAAAAGCACGCTACTATGGGCTTCTGTATCTGTCACAGAATGGACAGTGGCAACATAGACATAGTGAGAGTCCATTTTTTTTTTTTTTTCCCCTAGGCAAAGCTTGCCATGAGTGATTTTACCACCCTGGGATTTCAGTGTTGGTTTTGGTGACAGCACAACAATCTTCCACCTCTTCTGGTGTCCTAACTCACAAGCGTGTGAGGCAGGGCAGTCGTGAAATTACTGTCGTGAAATTACAAACCTAGAGCTTATATATGCCTAGTGAATAACTGAAACTCCTGACAAATGACCAGAGTACCTACTGGAAGACACATGGAAGCATGTCTAGGAAATGCCATGCTAGTATTACGGTGTCATGGACCTGTGTTTCCTGTAGTATCTCATCAGGACTGGTCTGTAAATCATTGTTCTCCTTCCAGGCAGGAGAGGGCAGTAGCAGCACACACATTGACCCATCCGTCGCTGTTACAAGAACTTTGATTGGAACATGGTATGGCATATCTTCATACTATTGACAGACCGCTCTGATCAATTTGCTGGTGCTTTTAACTGATAGAAGTGGGGAAAAAAAGTAATTTTGTTCCTTACCAATGCAGGATAAGAGCCTACAAGCCCAAAGTTCATCAGGGTTAGGAGTAACGCATGTGCACAACTCCCCATCTCAGCAGTAAAGAAGGTTGAGAAAGTAGGTATGGAGTGGTGAGAAAGGGTAATGAGACTCTTACGTGTCCCTCAATGGGACAGCCTTTGGAGGTAGGACATAACAGTTACTCACTGATTATAACGATCTATGGTAATATGATGTTTCACTGGAGCCAGAGAACAAACAGGAGAAGATTTGTATCATTATTGTTGAGCAACATTTTATAGATGAGGCAAAGCCTCCAGCCGGGACAACTTGCAATCTTAACTCTGCCAAGCAGCACAACCATCTCTTACATAGATAGATTGTTAATGGGCTCCCCAGCAATGGGGAGACGCAACTTGCAGAGAGGAGCTGCTTCTTGCCAGCTGGTATACTCTTATGTCTCTGAAATGCCTTGCACCCTTAAAACAATTGTGGATATAGGTAGGAGTAAGATCATACTCCACTTATATTATTCCTTTTAATCTAAAAGGGATTTAGGAGCATGATGCATGAAGTCTTTCATCACCTTCACCATCAGCAAATGACCCCTGAGCCACATGGTGATCTGCTGATCACCGCAGAGAACGATCATGGACTATATTAGTGGCATTCACAAGCCTGGGATGTTTCAATGCGTGTCACCTTTGAGTCAACTTTCAGAGCAAAGACCTCTGGATACAGGAAGGACACCAAGATGAGAAATCCTTCTCCCGACAGATGAAGCGGAAGGACATTGGGATACAAAGGACAATTCTGTTACTACTCAGCCTTCTCCCCTACCACAGGGTGATTCCTCTCTATTGGATATGTCCCAGCCTGGATGATTCCCAAACATTTCCTGCACTGTCATGGTGGTTTGAGAAGTCAGGTTTCTGGCTTCAGCCTCACTGTGTAACACTGCAGCAAGTGCAGGAAGAGCATGAATATGTTCAGGGCTACCCCATGAAGTCATACCTCACACTGAGTATAGGTCTATGTTGTTCCATGCAGCCTATTTATCCCTGTTTCCCATGGCTCATGAAGGCTAATTAACCTAGATGAAATGTTATCCTAACACAGTGTTACTGCTCCAGGGAGGTGTGTGGCTTGTTTAGAGCAAAGTCAGGTGTCTCTGGATGTCTTTAATGGTTTTAGCAAAGCTTCCCTGCTGGTGTACATTATTCCAGTGCCTTTGACTTGTGGGGACTCTTGCAATTATGATCTGGAGAGAATCTGTCCCTCTGCAAACCAGCTCTCCCTCAGCAGACTAATAATAATTATCCCAGTAACTAGTAAATCAGTAGACACTTAGATCTCCTGCTCACACGCAAAGAGGAGACAAAGCCAGCCTCTGTCCTATAGATCTTACCACGTAATAATGTCCCCTTCTCTCATCTAAGCCAAAGCATCTGAGATGTATGAGCCTCCTTAACCGCAAGTGATGAGAGCGTAGCCACTAAAACCTTACTGCAGTAAATAAGGTTCCTCTTACAGCATCTCTACAGAGGATTGCTCTCACTTGCTGTCAGTGAGTACTGTTGTGATAGCAGTCACTGCAATCCCAGCTCCATACTCCCACTCCTCCCTCCCCCAGCCCCCAGATCCAAAATGGAGAAGTGACAGACAGATTTCTATTTTAGTTTCCCCTCCCTTCTTACTTTGTAGCTAGGATCATCTTTTTCCTCGCTGTCTGCTCTTTCTGTTCCATGTGCTGTCTGGCAATGTGCTCTCCTACCGCCTTGGCAGGGAATTCTGTTTCACAGGTGTAGCCGAAATCTCTGGCCAAATGTAATGCTTCCCCTGTGGGCAGACAGAATGGATCAGTTAGATTTTGGGCTTTATTATTATTATCACTGTTATCATTATTATAATTATTATCATTATTATTGTCATTATTATCATTATTATTATTATTACAGAATTTCTTCCACTCTTAAAAAAAAAAAAGTTAATATAGTAACACATCGCTTTTGTAGATATTCAGTCCTAATCTCAGTTACAGACTTCACCATTTGGCCTGCTCATGCTTGGTCATCAGATGGTGCCAGAAGATAGGCATGTTCTTCCTTTCATGAGAAAACACCAGTCAAGACACTTGGTTTAGCTCCCTCTCTTGCCACCACTGAGTACTAGACAGCTGCTCAAGTTTTGTAAACCTTCACTGGTATTTAAGGCATGGAGATTAGTAGAACGTAGGAACAAATAACTCTGAAGAGCTGAGGTTCAGCTTTTGGTGCTTCACTTCTCTATCTTTAAAGGAACAATATCTGCCTGCTTCAGGAGAGAGCTGTGGAATAACACAGAGTTCAGCATGTTTGCTTAGGGGTTAAGCTGGCAGGAACAATAAAAGTGCCTCACACTAAAGGTGAGCAGACCCCAAAGTAAAGCACAAGAAACAATCTTCTTGCCAAAGACATTGTAATTAAGAGTGACCAGACAGGACAAAAAGTGACAACGACAAAGATGTTTTATAGGTGGGGAAATTAAGGCAAATGGAGTAAGGGGATTGACTAGGCTTTATGAGAAATCTGTGACAGGCCAGCACTGAGCACCTCTCTACCTCACTAGAGACTGGACACCATAACCCAATTCCATGCTGAGTGCCAGATACCTGTGGAGGAATCTGTCCCTCTCCACTAGTTAAGAGAACCCAGGAATTTATTGTAGGGTTCACTAAACACTCTGGCCTGCGCATTGTGACTCTGACAACCTTGGTGTGGGATTTATCAGATCAAACACACCTGCCTGGAGTGTGAACATCTGTGCCTAAGTTAGTCTTTCCCTAATGGGAAACAGGCATTTCCAGATGACACTTGCTCTCATCTTATCTTAGAAGGTAGAAATAGGTCACCTACCAGAAGTGTATGTTGAAACACATCTGCGTGAGTGACTGAGAGATGTGCTTCAGAATAGTTTTGGGGTTAGGGTGTTGCTGTTTTTTGTTTGGTTGGTTAGTTGTTTTTTTTTGTTGTTGTTGTTGTTGGTTTTGGTTTTTTTCAGAGTTGTGTATTTGGTAGACATCATGAGAGGTGGCATTGGACCCTCTTTGGAGACCAGGCTGACACTCCAGGTTAACAGTTAGGAGGGCTGCAGATCCTTTAACACTCCCCTCTGAGAGCATGTGCAGTGTAATTTCTCTGATTGAATGTCAATATTTGACAACTGACCTAATTTTTTGAAGTCAGCAGAGACAAGTTAACACCTAAAGAATGTATCATCCCATACTAAAGTATAAGGCAAAAGTGGATCAGAGGAATTATAGAAAATTCTGGGTTAGAATACAGAAGACCACCTGCTGTTGAAAGCAGACCTTAGATTAGGTTATTCATGGACTTTTTCAGCCTAGCCTTGAATATTTCCAACCATGGAGATTCCACAGCTTTTTTGAGCAACCTAATCAAATGTTTAATTATTAATTGAATTGAATTTAATTGTTAATCAGCCAGAAATGCTGATTTCTCCCTGTTGACTGCAATGAGACATGAGAGGACAAATACAGCTATGACAGAGATGGTGAGATGAATCCCAACCCCAGCAAGACTGGGTCTGCTCTGTACAAACCTGGACAAGCCAAGGAAAATGGAAACTTCCATGGGAGCAGTGGTCCTGTGCCTGAGGCAGGATGAGACATGAGGAATGACATGCACTGACCTCTATTCCAGACTCTGTTCTCCACCCTTTGAGAGTTTTTTGTCTCCCTTTCTATTACTGGAGTTTTTACCAGAAAAATACCTTTTGTTTCCTCAAGCAAATACTTTGTTGTGTGTTTATCTGACCTAATTTGATTCAGAAACTAGTAAAATACATGCAGTACTCTCTGGGAATTTGTTTGCTGAAACCAGTCAACAACAACCTTCAGAACTGTAACTAATTTTACATGCAAAAATTGAAGATTATATGCAAAATCGTCTCCATTATTTGGATTTTTTAAACATGATTTCCAGTATACTTAAAAAAAGTAAGAAGTTAATAAGTAAAAACAGTCTTTGAGTTGAGAGGAGAAATATTTTCCACTTACTTTACAGCTTCTGGAAAAGTAAAATAATTTTCAATTAAATTAAAATGGATTCTAATGGTACGTGAGTCAGGAAGACCAGACATACAGCTGACTGTCAGCTTTGTATTTAAAATGTCTATCCCAGACCTCTTCATGGACAAGAATGGGTACAAATTTAAGCCATAGTTTCTAAATTTCTGTAGAGGTGCTTCAAAATTTCTATTTCAGCTATGTTTTTTTCTCTTCCTTAAATAAAGACTTAAAGAATAAGCCAACTGCAGAGGAGCACCAGGTTTTGCTTTTCAACCAAGCTCCATTAAAGCAGTTGATATATTTGTTTTCATGCCAGCACGGGAAGAAGATAAAAGTCAAATCCTTTGAAGCTGTCATCTGGTGGAATTACCATTCTTCAGACAACTTTATAATGGTCCCAATTAGAACCATGTAAAAATACAAGCAGTTTAGTCAGCAAAGAATTTAAACATTTAACATGGAAAAGTCTTGGTTTCTTCAAGAAAGTAAAATTTTATGTGAAGAAATGTAAGCATTTATTTAACATGATCAACAATAAACTAACTGAAATGTTTATGTTTTCACTTAATGTCCAAAAAAAAGGGAACAAAAATATGAATGGTCATTCAAACTTATCTTTACCATGATGGTAGATATTTACTAGAGATGAGAAAATTATGTTAAACTGTTTTGATGTTCTGAGAAAATTATACAAAAGTATAAAATTTGTCCATTGTACCCGGAGCCATGATTGTGATGGAGATTGAATGCTAATGGTAAATGTAGAGATAAAATCATAATCAAAAAGAAACAAAATTACATATCTGCTTGTGGATGTAGATAGTTAAAAATGTAGGTACAAATATAGCTATTGTGTTTTATGAAATAATGAATTAAAAAAGCTTTAAATACATTTTAAATAGATATTTTTACTGGAAATGGAGAGTTGATGTATACTATGAATGTACATGAGAACTATGCATGTTTGTTCGTATAAGCACACGCTTCCCTGTGATATAAGGAGTGGGCATTCTAAATTACAACATCAATTACTAAATAAAAATACAAATCTGAACATGAAAACACTCTGCAGAACATGATTTCTCATATCTCATTGTTAAGCAAAAATATAATCTTGAATGTGGACCAAACGATGTCTCGGTATTTAGAAGTGGATTGTGACATCTCTACATATTATTTTTTTGCTGATCTCAGTAAATAGGTGTTCCTTGTACAATTGCATGTTAGGAAATAATTCTCCTTCGTGAAGGAAAGTAGTTTGTACAAAATGTCGTTAAAGTTCTTTCTTCTCCTACATTGTAATTTGGACAAACATTTATTCTAGGGGAGAATGTGAAAATGTTGGAAATGTGGATAAACTGCTGTCTTTTACCTTAAATTTGCCACCTTCTGCCTAGTTTTTATTTACATCTTAGAGGAGTCATACTAAAGGATTTTATAGCCAGTTGCCTTGTTTCAATCTAAATGAAATTCCCCTGTGTGCAATATCCCCAGCTCTTTCTTGCTGCAGAGACAAAGAATGGGTACTGGGGTTCATTGACTTTGTTCTTAAATGCAGCACCCAGCTTTGCAGCTACAGGCAGCGCTGCCTTTCCTATATAATTTGACAATTGACCAGAGAGGTTTGCATGATGGAAAAGGACAGTTGCTGAAGCTGAGTTGGCAGAGACAGCTCTGGAAAGCCTCAGTGGAGAGACCAGCCGCATACCTTGACAGCCTTCTGTGGGCAGGTGCAAGGAGCAGCGTGCATGTCTCCTGGGTCTAGCAAGAGTGAGAGATGCTCCTATGCGGAGTGAAGGCAGAAGCTGTGTCCCACAAGAGGGACACTCAGCATCTGAACCTCCTACTCTCTCCTTGCCTTTGCCCCCTCCAAATGCTCTACCCAGCAGAAATACTACCCGGGAGGGAGGAGGGACAGGCGGGAGGTGAAAGGCATGTTTCTTCTATTTGTAGTGTGAGAAAAGAGGAGGAACAAGTAGAAGCATATTTAAACAAAGGCTGGTGGGAGAGAAGTGTGACAGTTGAAAGCAGTGTGAAAAAAGTAACCACTGACCTATTTTTCTCAAGAGTTTTGGTCCCAAAACCATGACAGATGAATGTTGTCAATTTTGTGTCTAGGAAATGTAGTGTCTTAATTAGGTTTGACAGGAAAACAAATTCCAGGATTTTTCTAAGTGCTTTTCTTGATGTGTTTGGTGGGGTTGGTTTGTTTGTTTGTTTGTGTCGTTGTTGGTTTTTGTTTGGGGTTTTGTGGGTTTGTTTGTTTCTTTTTGGTTTGGTTTGGCAATACTAGTATTTAATGGAAGAGACTTTATTGTATCAGCTAAGACAGGGATTTTCCTTTTAGAGCCCGTAGGAAAAATGACCTTTCCCTTCATCTAATCGAGGCACTAGAGGGCATCCCTCACCTACAGGTTGCACAAAGAGACGGTCCATACTGCTGTGGAGAGTCTTGCAATGCTGCCTTCATTATCCCAGACTGCCTTTCCACCCATTGTGACGATTTATGTGAATAACAACATAAAGAACTGATCTGTCAAACAATTCCTACTTTGGGCCCCAGAAGTCCCTACCTAAGACACAAAAGCTACAGCCTGACTAAAATAAGAATAACATTAAACACCCAGCAGCCATGTGGAAGCTCCAAAGAAATAAGTTTGAAAAAAATAAGGGGCCACAGAATAATGTTTATAAAGCCTAGATCTTCACACGATAATCACAGCCTAGAAATTCAGCGCAGTTGCTCTGCAGAAATTTGCAGTACTCCCCAGATCTCAATGATTGTAGTCTATTTTGGAGGAAGAGAAGTCTCAGTCCTGCTAGAGACTTTTGGGACAGCTTTGGTCAATGTGCTTAATCACTATACAACTGATTGCCTTTTCTTACCTCAAATAGATATTTAAGAGGTTGACCACATTCCTACCTCACAGAGATATTAAAGGCCTTGATACATTGAAGACGGTGAGGATCTTTAGTAATAATAAGCTTTAAACCATCTAAAGTAATCAAGAGTGACACAACCCTGGTTCCTTATGAGAAGTCCTTACAGTACACCTGATATTTAGGGATTCAATAAGACTAAATATCATGATGTCAGTTTGTGTATTGACATCACACAGAAAAAGCCAATGCTATTTTCTCCATGCTCTCTTCTCCTCCAAATCCTGGAATAAGCCTGTCTTTCAATTTCTGCCTTCTCCAGCAGCAGGAACCATTGAGGGATGGGTTTCCTTGCAGAAACCATGCTACAATTTAGTACCCCTTGGAAATAATATCTGCATGTATAGAGGGAAGGCAGCTTATATCACAAAGAATTCAATGAGCACTGACAAATTTTGACCAAGGATTGGTTACATAGACAGAAAATGAGCTTAATTTTGTTTTCTGTTGAAATATTAACACACATGATGGTGCCTCTTCCAAAAATTCCAGTAGACAAAGTTCATGATTAGCATGTCTAGGCAAGCAAGTCTCTGTTAAAGTGATTTCAGTCTCCTCAGTACATCTTTAGGACCCACAGTAAAGCAGTCCAGGAATGAAAGCGATACTGTAGGCTTAGTTATAGGTTTGGCTTTGAGTAAAGGGCAGTGAGGCAAGTACAGCTCCATCCCTGGGTAAAAAAAAAGAACCTAATTCTGACTTACAGTAAAAGTATTTTGTCTTCAGTTCCTGGCCAACAGTTGAAAGAGGGTTTTCTCTCTCTCTCAGTCTCTTTGAATTAATGAGTATCTGGCCACAGAGCTCTGTTTATTCTTCCCTGATAAGATCTGAAGTGCATGACACTCATGAGAGTGAGAGTAGCAATAGCCCTTACTCCTCTAAACCGGGTGAGAAAATACCCTTTCCTAAGACTGTAACTCCATCATGGCTTTCTCTTTATTACAGGCAGGTGTGATATGGACACACCTTAGTTTCAGAGCAGCCCCACTGTAGTTCTGCATGCTCAGTGGCCCCTGAGAACCAGAGTCCCCCTATTAGATGGTGAAAAACATCCACTGTTGTGGATTCTGCACTATTGCTCCATCCTTTGAGCTATTTAAAACCTGACTAGATAAGGTTCTGAGCAACTTCTTCTAATTGAACCTGCTCTGTGCAGAAGGGTTGGACTGAAAGATTGCCAGAGGTCCCTTCCAGCCTCAACCTTCCTGTAAATCTATGATTCTGTGGTAATATGTGCTGAGACCTCAGCCTACTTGCCTAGATCTGTGTAGACCTTTCAGGTTATGATCCTAGAAGGTGTTGACCTTTAGGAAGAGCTGAGTCCTCTCAACATCAAGGAGGAGGGATCTGAAATTCCCAGAGCTGCTACTCGCAGCCAGACAATAAACCGAGTACTTAGTAGAGTCACCCAGAATAGCAGAGATTCAGGTAGAGTTTCTTCCCTTTGCCTGAGGGGCTTGAACTTGCATCTCCCAGCTGAAGGTTTGAAGAGCCTGGCAGTATTTGGTGAATGATATTTAAACAACAAATAAAGGCCAAGCAAGTATCTCCTGGGCCTGTCTAGAGTTTATCTGAAAACAGATTTCATTCACTTATGTGTGGGGAGAAAAGTCTTGTCTAAATATTATGCCTTCTTATGGGAAAAAAAAAATGATAAATCACACTTTTGGATCAGCTCCAGGAAATTCACAAGTTAAAAAAAAAGGAGGATAAACAAACCTACTTATAAAGTTGGTATAAGACATTCATCTCTCTCCCAAGAAGACTTGAATCATTGATTTGTAAGTCAGACCCCGGCACAGAAAACACAGATCAATGCTCAGGAAACTGCGGGAACAAACCGATTGCTGGGAGCCAAGACATCCCAGAGTTAACTTCCATTTTGCCACTTGTTCTGTCTGTGGCTTTAGGCAAGTTGGTTCTCCTCTTTGTACAAAATACAGATTATGATATTTAACACCATGTCTGGAAATCATTGTATACAAGGAAACATTTTAAATATGTTTATATTATATTGCAGTATTATAAACCCTACCTTCTACCAAGGAAGTCAAGAGTGTGACATTTGCTGCTTTTCTTCTTCCTGCAGGCAAATTCAGTCCAAGTCTGTCTAACTTTTCTCGCAAGCAGCGTCCTCCATTCTTGGATTTTGCTCTACCACAAAAGAACAGTAGGAGAGAAAAACTTGTCTTTATTCTGCACTTTTTTCCCTATATTAATATGTCTAGAAATTGTACACATCTTATTGACAAATGTGTGAGGTAATGCCTGCACAAATGTCATCAACAGAAAATCTTTCAGAGCAGTATTCTTGGCATACTGCTCACATTGTGCAAGTCTTTCACATTGGTCCTTTGACAAAGTTAGACACTGTAATCCTTGTTGTCAGATCTTCAGACTGCTTTCAACCCAGTGGAACCACAGGGCCTGACATTACAATGACAATACGAATATTGACAACGCATTTGCTTGGATCTGATTTAGCCAACCCAGGCTCACAAGATATTCAAGAAAGAAACATGCACTTCTAGGATGATATTAAACAGATGTCTAGAATGAGAAGACTTTACCCATCTCTCTCATCTGACTCTAAAAAGAAGTCAGATGACTAATCAGATGTAAACATCTACATGGAACACAACTCCAGCTATCCCTGTATAACTTATTTAGAGACCGGGGTACTTGGAAATGTAGTGTACAAAGCCCGATACTCACAAGAAAGAAAGATAAGGCAATAGGAGAAGCTGGACCTAGAATCCCAGCCATCATTGGTTATCTATTCCCCTATCCCAAATGTTTATGTCACTTTATTTTCATAAAATGTTTCCTGGTGCATCCCACAGCTGCTTTTCAACTGTACATCAGTGTTTGAAGCATTTGAGATGTATCCACTTATAAAGCAGACGTAGATTCAATCTCTTCCTCAGCCTGTGGGAATTTTAACCTGTGTCTTTTAGATGAATGCAGCAGCCAGCTGGCAGTGAATAACTAATGTTAAAATGCTTAAACATTGACTAGAACAGTGACTGGAACTCAGATCTCTCCCTTCTCAAGTGAATGACCTGGTCATTAGATAATAAAATGGTAGGGGTTGGGAGGGACCTCTAGAGATCGAGTCCAACATAGATAATGGACTCACCACTACAGTTACACCTTTGCTTTTGTCCAACTAGTCCCAAATGAAATTGAGGGGCCTTCAGTTTAGAATAACCAATCAATAAGTATTAAGCATGCCTAACTAGATGTATTGAGGTGCAGGTTCAAGTTCCTTCAGGCAGGGGAAGGAACCAAACCTGGAATACCACTGTTTGGATGGTTGCTTTTACCCACTAAGAGACACCACAATTTTGACTCTGTTGTATGACAGGAAATGTCTTCTGAGAACATGTAATTCTGAAGAGAAATTAGCTGAGGAAACACCTAGATGATGACTGTTGACAGGATGCAAAATAAATCCAACCTTGGGGTTGTTTAGCCTGGATAAAAGCAGGAACAGGGGAGACCTCACTCTTGACAACTTCCTGACAGGAGGTTGTAGCAAAGTGGGACTCAGTCTCTTGTCCCAAGTAACAAGGGATAGGACAACAGGAAATGGCCTCAAGTTGCACCAGGGGAGGTTTAATTTGGACATTAAGAAAAATTTATTCTCAGAAAGGGTTGTCAAGCCCTGGAACAGGCTACACAGGGAAGTGGTGAAGTCACCATCACCAGACGTATTTAAAAGAGGTGCAGATGTGCCACTTAGGGACATGTTTTAGTGGTGACCTGGCAGCTCTGGGTCAACAGTTGGACTCAATGATCTTGAAGGTCTCTTCTAACTGGAACAATTCTATGATTCTAACAGGTCTGGTCAAACCAGAAATGAGATTTAGTTTTTGCTACATCTCTGCTGGTCAGCTATGGAGTGTTTGAATCCACTCTCTATCTGTGAAACCTACAAGTATGTCCTGACCAAATCTATTCATCCTCTATTTTGTAAAACAGAATTAGCACATTCAGACTGCTGGCTGGGACCAGTCCCTGGCTTTTGTTAACTCCTGAACCATGTCCCCAGGATTGATCTGGAAGATTTTAGTCTGGGTCAAAAACTTATGGGCGTCATTCTAGCATGATAACAGAAGAGAGAAATGAGTGCACATGTTCAGGATGATGTCCTTGCATGCTTATTAACTTGTGCTGGTACTGATGAAGCCTGTGGTATGAGGATTTAAAGTGAGTATTTCTATGACTATTAGCTGAAAGTCTCTCCAAGGTGAAGCAGTAACAGGGGAAAACTTATGTGAATGTAGATTTTGGATTTCAATGTGTGTAGGGGGAGGTAAATGGGGCTTGTGCCCCTAAAACAATTTTGTCATCTATAGTCCTTCCTCTGAAAGATGGCTTGAGTTACCTTTTGGACTACTACATATCTTAGAATATTGTAGGTTGGTTAAAATGACTTTCAGTATAAGTATGAGAATCAGTGTGGCCTTTAGTGACAGTAGTAAAATAGCCTATGATTTTCCAGCTAGTTTTGATCAAAGGGCATCCAAGTAGCTTATGCCATCTAAATTGACGCCTCAGGGACATTGCGACTTACTTATGCCTGGCTGAATTACAGTTGCCTCCTTGTTTTCCACTTACAATGTGACGCACAGTTTGCCACTTTCCTCCTCTCTGCTACTGCTCTCTGCAGGTGTCTGCTCTGGTTAGTGAAGGGTCAGAGGTAAACGGTCTCTAATTACTTGTTTCTCCTCCAGTATCTCACAATGAGAAAAATAAACCCAGCATATTCTGGGGTGGTTTTTTTTGGTACTCAAATGACATGCAAAGGAGAAAGGAAGAAAAAAAGCATCTCTACACCTCCATGTTTGGTTTTGTTGTTTGTTTGTTTGTTTGTTTGTTTTGTTCAGTGAGGGCTGCAACTACACTTGATAAAACAATTTCCTTTGAAATAGTTTCTCAACGAGAAGTCAGATTTGTAGCTCTGGTAAAAATTTTGTTACGTTGAAGGTCTTTTTTTTTATTCATAGAATAATAGAATCATAGAATAATAGAATGGTAGAGGTTGGAAGGGACCCCTGGAGATCATCAAGTCCAACCACCCCTGCCAGAGCAGGAACATCCAGGGCAGGTCACACAGGAACAGATCCAGGTGGGGCTTGAAAGTCTCCAGAGAAGGAGACTCCACAGACTCTCTGGGCAGCCTGGGCCAGGCTCTGTCACCCTCACAGTAAAGAAGTTTTTCCTCCTGTTGAGGTGGAACTTCCTGTGTTTCAGCTTGCTACCATTACCTCTTGTCCTATCACAGGGCACAACTGAAAAGAGACTGTCCCGTTCTACTTGACACCCACCCTTCAGAGATTTGTAAACAATAATAAGATCCCCTCTCAGTCTTCTCTTTTCCAGGCTAAACAGCCTGGAACATTGAAAACAAGACAAAGCGACACCTACCCACCACTGATGAGTAACTGAACTGAGGGAGCAAAAAAACCCCAGTAAGTTCACTGAAAAATGTAAAGTTTCTGTGAAAAAAAAAGTCATCACAATCTTAATTTTTCTCATTTATTGAAAAATTCCCTAGAAACAATATTCACTCCCAATCCATTTCCATTTTCCCAAACTGTGACCACCTACTCAAGTGGGGAAAGAGAACAAAGCCTATTTGAAGAAAATAAAACTACCAAAATTACAACACTGTCTAGGACTTGTTATTCTCACCTTCAACTTACCTTCTCAAGATACCTCCTAAGAGGGAAGCATTGAGACATTCTGGTGGTGAAAGGCGCCTCTTCACTTCTGCAATGGTCACTTTGTACTTTGAAGTGGAGCTGAGCAGAGATAAGCGACCAGGAACAGAGCAGAACAGGTCGGTGGGGTTAACAACGCAGGTGCCACCTACATACCAAAAGAAATATTAGAACAGGGGAAACCTCATATTGCGTGTTTTGACAAATTCAGTCACAAAGAACAATTCTGTTGATTACTTGTGGTTGTTTTTGTTATTGCTGTTGGTTTTGTTTGAGGTTTTTGAGTATTTTTTGGGGTGTGGATTTAGTTTTAAATATTGCATCGCATTGCTGCTTTGAGAAAGATGAATGGATAGAAATTTCAAAGCAGAGAAAGTGAACTATTAGGTCTTATAAGCCTTGCAGTCAAATTAGATCATTATGGCTACCTCATTTTATTTCATGTTCAGTAAAAATTACATATTGTCAGTCTTTTGAGTCTTGCATCTAGTGTGATTAGCAATGCAAGATTGAACTAGACTCAAGTAGCTCTCAGGATTTTTAAAAATGCAGTTGCTGAAAAATTTAGGACATTGGTTCTAATGAGAAATGTTCCTTTTAACTCTCATAGCAGTGTTTAGGATAACAAAGATGCAACGGCACTATAGATTTGCAGTGATTTGCAACCAGAATGGCTTTCCACGCCTTTGAACTCTCAGATACTCCTTCTAAAGTTAGGTCAAATCCTCAGATGATGTTAATGATTGAAATCTATTGAGCTACATCAGTTTATCTCAGGTTAGTTCTGGAATTGTTTATTTCTTGAAAGTGGCAATTACTTGGCCTGGGACTAAAACTGCTGAATGATCACCAAATCTTTTAATGAAGGCTGTGATCAATAACTCCTCAGGCAATTTTTTTTTTTTTTTAACATACAGTTAATATATGAGACAGTAAGAGAAAAAAACTTTCTCTGTAGCTGATCCAAGAGGATAGTACAAACTCCCAGGGAAAAAAAAAAATTAAAATCTTAAGGACTAACACATATTTTATTACTAAGTGCAAAACACTTTTCTTTGACTTGCCTTCTCTAACCTAACTACAATAACAAATTCTGTGGAAGAAATAAATCTTACCACTGCATGCACAATTCTTCCCTGGGGGAAAGATGAGAAAAAACAGATGAGCTGCATATGACAGTGATATAAAATATCATATAATTCAATGCACTACTAGAAGGAGTTCAGATGGTTTCTGTGAGGGTAATGATATAAAGACCTTCTTACAGCAAAATGAAGATGTGCTCATCATTCATGTTTAAATGAAAGATACTGTATTTTTTGAACTACCATGACAATTTCTTCTTTCCTCTGAACATTCTAATATTTTTGCACTGCAAGACCTCACTTTATTATGCTTAAAAATTTTAGTTTATAATTCTGTAATGTGAAGAATAGAAATAGAATAGAATAGAATAGAATAGAATAGAATAGAATAGAATAGAAGAATAGAA
>JAAGNO010020548.1:30264-48649 GCA_033439905.1 Ceryle rudis | reverse complement strand
TAAGCTTTTTTTTATCTGCACATGCTGAGAAATATTCACTGAAACCAGAAATAGATTTTTCTCATTTTCTTTAAATGCTCCTTTTTTTTTTTTTTTTTTTTCCTTTTTCTTTTTTTCCCCTTTGCTGTCTGGAGCACTGAAGCTTTGCACAAAAACCACCTATAGACATCATTACCACTTGTGTTATGCACACAGTTCAAATTTCCTGTTATTAATTTTCTGATGCTTTTTTCTTTCCTGTTCAGTCTTCCATGCACACCTCCCCCTCCATTTTTCTCTTAAAAAACCCAAAACAGCATGTCAACCTCTCATCCCTTTCAATTTCCTCCTCTACCAAAAGCAAATCTGCAGGATTACAGGGGAGAACCAGAGCAGAAATTAGAGTAAACAAAACCACTAGTCCTATTTATAGAAAGGGAATAAGTAGAGGACGAATTACCCCACAAGTACTGAGACCCTCTTGCCTTCCTCAGAAGGCAGGTAATATAATGATTCATGAGTTTTTTGCCTAAGAGAGTCAGAGCAAAGCTCAAATAGAGGTGCCACAGCCTGAAAAACCTACAGTTCTATAAAATACCGCTGGGAAATATTATTATAAGAGGTGTCTCAAAAGCCAATGTAATTGCTTGAAGTCCTTAAAGAGGAAATTGGCATCATATAAGAACAATCCTGAAAGGCTTAGATATTTTTTTCTGAACTACAGTTCATATGCAAGATTGACTTGTTGGTACCTATTTTCCTTATTCAGTGTGTTCTGGACTTCTCATTTCAGATTTTAAGTTTGAATGAAACTCACAGTTATAAGTGTTTATAACTTTTTACCAGCAATACTAATGTTTCAATACATCTAGACATTTATTTTATCTGTTGAAGTTTCAGTTTAAAAAATGAGCAATCTGTGATCTGTACATCATTGAAATATATTGCACACCAAGCTATATGATAAACTGTAACTAAATTAAATGAAGACATAGGCTGATAATAGAAGATATAAATTATTTCCTTGGTGTAGGAAAGCTTAGGAAGATTCCCAGACTGGAATAATTGCCTAGAGAAGACTAGCCAGAGCAACAGCAAAAGAAAGAACAGACTGTTTCTTGGGGTTTCTTGTTTGGGGTTTTTTGTTTGTTTGTTTTTGTTTGTTTTTAATAAAAAATGATGAATAGAAACAACAAGGAGTCACTCAAAAACTTGAAGAAGGATCTATCAATCTATTAAATTCTGATGAGCATGTTAATATTTAAAACAGCTTTATCACCTGGGGACTGGAACGTAATGATTGTGATGTCAAATTTTAATATATTTTCTAGGAAAAAGAAACCAATGAAGATTTCCATACCAAATAAGTTGGTTGAAATTATAATAAATAATAGAATTAGTAGACTTTAAGATAACTATGATATGATGGGGGAGAAATAACTTGGTTTCTGTAGTAATAAATCACTTTTTTCAGGTGTGTAAGTTTTTATTTCTTTGAAGAAAAAAAAAAAGCCAATGAGCAACAGTAACCTCTGATATTCCAGTTGAAGATGCAGTTAAATTTTCAATAAAGTTCTTTTATATATTAAAAGATTAGTTCTGTTTGGAGTCTTTTTGAAAATTTAATTGAATTAATTCATGGCTGAAGGCTAAAACAAAAGGTAGTAATCAAGAACTGTTTTCTGTAATAGAGGTTCCAGTTAGATCCCAATGGGATCTATTCCTGTGTCTGGTTTTGATTATGATGAGCTAGAAAAAGAACAAATAGTGAGGTGACAGAGTTTGTTGATATATGAAATTATTCAGGGTGATAAAACCAAAAGTCATCTGTACAGATTCCCAGAAAGTTCTCATACTGTTGAGTGACTGGGCAATAATTCGACAGCCAAGACTGGATAGTGACAAGTGCAGTGTACTGCAAAAGGAATAAAAGAAGCTTTGACATGCTTACAGAGTGATGTGCTCTACACTTGCAAAAGACAGTGGGGCTTTCTGAAACACTAGGGGAAGCAAGGCCTGATCCTAAGATAGGTAGCAGCTTTTCGGCCATTTACGCAATAATGCTTCTCACTGTTAAAATGTTTAGCCTTATATAAATGATTTCAGAATTATTTCATTTTATTTAAAATAATTGCATCAGTGTAAATAACTTCCTTCTGTTCTGTGTTGTTGAGGAAGAATTTTTATAGGAAGGATGGCTGAAAAAAGTGTGAATTGAAAAGTCCTACAGCTTGTTCCATTTGGCAAAGGTTATCAAGGTATTTCAATGGTGCAGATACAGATGCAAATAGTGAACATTCAAAGCAAATGGTAAAACTGACGACTTAATTTATAATTTCTGAATGTCATTAGAGATTTATCTTGCTGCTACTACACTGGATTGCCATGGAAAATGAAAAATAAAGCAAGAGGAAAACAATCTTCCTAAACAAGATTCTTTGATAGACTTACACCAATAAGGCTTCCATGAAAACAGATCAAATGAAAAGTTAGATCTTAATCTTGAACTCTTGAGATCTTCAGATCTTTCTAACATGAAAATAAGCTCTATTAAACTGTAAAAGATCCCACAAAAGAATTTGAGACTAAACTGACAGAAGGATAACGTGATTAAATGACTGATCAACCTGAATGACTGCAGGTCATTGAGAATGAAACTACTGCTGAATGCAAACAAGCAAAACCCTTTAATGACTGATCAAAGATAGAAACGTGTCATGTGATTGCAATGTTTGTCCATGTATCTGCATGGAGTTATGTCTTTCAGTTCTTCAAGACTTCCAACTATGAAGATGCTCCATAAATCTGTCTTCATAATTATAAACTTTAAAATAAACTTTTCAGTTATGTTGATATTGGCTGTGCCTATGGCTTTCAAATTCATCCAGGAGTTTTCAGAGTAAAAAGAAATATGGTGGCTGATATGCTGGTATTTGCATAGTTGTTTTAAAATATCATTGCCTCATAGACTGCACCACTCTCCTAGTTTTAAGACACTACCATTTTGTGATATAAAACATTAATATCTGGATACTCTGAGCATTCAGAACTTCCTGGTTAAATTAGGGAAAAAATTGAAGTCTCTTTTTTTCCAAGTCAATTTGTGAACACCTAAGAAGGAAGAAGAAAGGAGATAGTTAAAAATAGTGAAAATAAAAAACAATAGTGAAAAAAATAGTGAAAAAATGTGAAAATAAAAATGCGTTACTTGCAGAACAACACAAAAAACCCTCTCAAGTGTATCTATTTGTTTTGTTTGTTTTTTTAAATCAAAACCTCATGAATATTGAAACTTCATCATATGCCCATATAATGGGTCCAGGCACTGGCAGCAGAGGCTGCAGGGCAGCCTCTGTGAGAAGAGGCTGTGTCTGTCCCATGCTGGACACAACTAGTTTCAGACAGCTCCAGCTAACACACTGCAGAGCACAGCTAAGCCCAGCAGCCAAGACAGTGGAACCTCTGGGGAAAATATTTAAGAAAGGGCAAAAGCATCAGACAGAAAAGAGGAAGGAGGGAAAAAAAATGCAAGAAACAACCTTGGGAACATCAAGGTTGAAGAAGAACAAAGGGGAGAAGATGTTCCAGATGCTGGAACACAGGTTTCCCAGCAGTCCATGGAGGAGGTGTTTACCTGCATCCCGTGAAAAGATCCATGCTGAAGCAGGGGAGAAGTGTGAAGAGGAAGGAGCTGTAGAGCAGAGCTGTTATGGACTGACCACAATCCCCATTCCCCATCCTTCTGTGCTTCTTGGGGCAGGGAAGGAGAGGTAAAGGAGATGGCATGGAGTGGAGTTGAACCTTACAGGGAAAAAAAGGGGTAGGAGGGAGGTGTGGGTTTAGTTTGCCTTTGTTTCTCATTGTCCAAATCTGTTTTAATTTGCAATAAATTCAAATAATTGTCCCCAAGTTGAGTATGTTTTGACTGTGTTTGTAAATTTTAAGTTATGTCTCTGTCTTTATAACAGCCCATAAGTCTTTTCATCTTATTTTCTTGACTATTCTGTTGAAGAGGAGGAGCGGGAGAGCAGCTGGGTGGGAGTCTGACAGACAGCTAATATCAACCTACTACGACTCTGTACACATATAGAACCTGAACATCTCAAATTCAGGCAGAGTTATTACAAAATCTGGTCATATCAGAAGACATAATGAGAAGATTATTCTTGAGATGCCACACATAAAATATAAATCCATATCTAGGTCTAAATCCCAATGGGATTATATTTGAAGAATACTTGGTTTGAGAATTGAGTTCTGGTGTATAAAATACAAACTAAGGAGAATGTGAAAAAATTTATTTTGATTATGATAATACATTGTAATGCTTAATATTTATTTCAAACTACAAAATAAAATATATGGGTAATATATATGTCATATTTGGGAAATGCTTGAGCTTTAAAAATCAAAAATCCGAAGTATTTCCCTCAGAATATAGCACAGTTCTTTTAATTTGTTGATTTTAAGTTATACATCTTTTCACTCTTTAGTAGGTGGAAGAGATGTATAAAGTTATAAAAAATCATAAAGATTTGAATAACATTGTAAAACATTTGATCAGGCAATGATGACAACCAGCAGTCAGAATAATTTAGCTAAAAAAAAAATAATCTGGGATTAATGTACATTATATAAAGTTAAGGCTTTTCATGTCACAAAGTGAGATACTCTAATACTTCTGTAGTGCAACATTAACTTTGAAAGCTTCAGACTCTATGGCAGTTACTTTTCATGCAGCTGATAGTTATGCTTTGCTGTTGAATCCTTTGGGGAAGCACATATTAAAGTGGAAAATCATTCTGGAGCCTATTACAAGCCATTACATAGCACAAATATTATTAAAATTACATCAAATTTAGTACTGCAGTTGAGGGACCAAAATATAGAGGATGAAGGATGCATGCTGGTGTAATTATGTTCAGGTAGGGGGGAATGTAAGAAATCTTGATTGGAAGAAAAGTGATTCCATCTCAACCCAAAATATGTATGTCGAGAAACACTTTTGTCTTACATGAATGGTAATAGTTATATTTAAATTAATTTCAATCAGAACTCACACTCAGCCTAATTCTTGTTTAACAAATTGCTATGCTAACAGGATGAGAAGTGAACAGAAATCTGCAAGTCAGATCATATGCTCCAATTTAGTCACTGGTACTTTAGTTACTAGTAAGGGCATAAGAATCAGACAAGTAATCATAATATTCATTGCTTTTAAGCATGATTGTTTAGCTTTCATTCTTCATTGACAACAAAAGTCTAGAAATTACAGTTTTAGCTACATTTTTGCTTTCACTTCCTGTGAACCGCACACACATGCACACAAATTCGTCAATAAGCTCTTTCATCTTTGGTTAATTATTGAATGCAGTAACATATGTTCAAACAAAATGAAAATAATATGAAAAAAATACCATTTCAACCATTTTTTACTGGTAAAGAAGCAAGCTGTGCAGAAAATATACATTTCTACGTGAAAGGTGGCAGAAATACAATTGCCAATATTTTTCTTTCAGATTCATCACTGGGCGAGTGGCCCAGCAACCCAGCACTCTCAGAGAATATACCTCTTTCTACTGGTTAACTGACACAGTGTCAGCACCTATTCTCTCTTCCCAAGACTAAATGGGACAAAACAGTCTCCACTCAGCTGTTAAACTCTACAGAATATCTGGTCTAATTTTTTGAGAATGGTTCCTGACCTATGTTAGCTGTCAAATTTTGCAAAGAAATTTCTGCAGAGATTGATTGCCTGTTGACTTAGGCCAAAAGTGTGCCAGCAGTCATTCCAGAAATTGTGTAATACTAGTAACAGCACTTGGAAATGCTTAATTTACTAACATACGTGTTTTTCTTCTATAAGGTTTTTTCTCATTGGCTCATACTGACTGCTTAAATATACTGACCACTAAATATAACTTGTACCTTAGATTTAGCACTGATAGGCATCCTGAATATAACAGATACAGCCTGAACATTCTGTATATGTGAGTCCTCACCTCCAGAGGTTCTCACAGATTTCAGTTCTGCTATGTGACAGGCACTGTGATTGATGCCTGTCAAATGTTTGCTTTCTTGTCCTTGTCTGTGAGATATAGATTGGGGGATTTTTTATTTGCTGAAATATATTCATGACAGAATACACCCAAGAAGAAAGGTCAAATTACTGCATCAGTAACATCCATTCTATGCCTTGTTCTTGGTTGGCATCACCCTTTGAGAAAGTTTTGCTTTTCTCACAGGTGAGTAACAGTCTCATTGGTTTATATTCTGCAACTCTCTGTGGCAGTACTCATCAGTGACAGTTAATCACTCTGTAACTTCAGTTACACTTTTGGCATATGTGATTCTGATTACAGGAGCACACTGAACACAAGGGCCAAGGAACTGACAACTCTGAATATATGAAGTAAGCACTGGTACTGAGAAGTAAATTGTGATTTTCTAGAGAGGCAGGAATATTCTGGTACTGAACAACCTGTACCCAACAGTATTGCTTGGAGTACAGTCAGAAGATACAATCCAAACATTCATACTGCAAGAATGGATAGCCAAGAATAGGAGAACATAACCTAGTCCTGCAGGACCTGGAAGTGACTAAAATACCAACACTGCACAGTTTTGCCAGCTGAAGTGTAGAAAGCTTTTTGCCTTAACTCCATTCTTCTGGTCTTGTCAAATCTGGCATCCTTGATATCCTCCTATCTATCCATTGTACAAAGTACAGGAAAAAAGAAAGTTTAACAAAAATATCATTGGCTGACTTTACATCACTTCTGTATTTTTTTTCAACAACGTGGAACCTCCCCTCATTCCTCTTTTGAAAATGGTTTTGACACTGACCTTGGTTCAACCTTGAGATGAAGTTTAGACCCTTTGGATAAAATATTTCAGTCATACTTTAAAAATCTCCTTCTTTACACTGGAAGCACACTCACATACTCTCCCCCTGCCAAACATCTACCCTTCTTCAATTTGTTGACTAATTCTCACATCCTGTCACCTTGGGAGCATGGACAATATTCATACTACTCAGCTTTCTACTCAAGTCATCAGTCCCTACAGATAATGAGTTTTCTAGCAATGACCCTTTGAACCTCAGGGAGGAATTTCCACTTTTCTAGAATAAACGCTCTGCCTGGAAGGAATGTCTTTGAAGTTTTCAGCAGGGAGGTCTTGACACAAGTCTGCAGTCTCAGCATTTACGTAAAAATGGAACAGCCCTCAAACTCCACAGTTACAACTGTTCTTCAGTTTATTCAAATTACAGTTTGGATACAGCCCCATGTTTCAAAATATTTTCTATTTTTATACTTGCAAACCAAGATGAATAACTGAACTAATTTCAGACATAATTGAATGATCCCACAAGCAAAATAGATTCTAAGAATCATCAGGGACTTCAGAGCAGCTTTTTTGGCATCACTGCAATTTCTTCCCTTGCACATAGAAAGCATCTCAGGATAGCTGGTACAAAGAGGGAGGAAGTTTACTGCACACTTGCACATTCCGAGTGTCCACTCCTGCAGAGTGAGGTCACTGAGTCCTGGAAAGACATCTAAGAGAATTAAACTAATCTCATAAACTGACATCAACTGAAAGGAATTAGGGAAAGATGTACAGGAAAAATAGAGTTATTAGTATTATAGAAAAGCCACATAACACAAATAAAAACAAGTATCTAAAAATGCCTGCAGGCAGCTTGAATGATAGGCTGAGTGCTCTTTTATAATTAGGTATGGGATGTTTTTTGTTTAATTATGACTTCATTTCATTGAGTTGAAAGCTAGCATCAGTATGAAAGCTGTAGGAAGCCAGATTTAAACATTCATCAGAGGATACTGAGAAATATTGTCAGGATCATCAGTTTAAGCCTGACAAAGTCATACAAACTGAAGGAATTCAAAATGGGTCATGCACTTCAGATGACCTCCACAAGACCCTGTGTACTATGTGTACACTATGGCACAGGGCCAAGTCAGTTTTTGGTTTTGTTTCTTAAGCAGTAGACTGTATTTATGAATTTAAAAAAGCAAGTTGCTGAGGGCAAATACATTAGCAAAAAACCCATGTCATTGGGTTTACCATAAGAAAGAGAAGAGAACTTTAATCTCAGTTCTGAACAAAGCAGCCACACTTTCCTCTGTGACTTTGTAGCTTAATACAATTACAATCACATTATATTAGTATGGCAAATCCATTTTTTTTATATATATATATACAAGAGAAGTGTTTGATTTACCATTTATAAAGTAAAACTAATCTTAAAGCAAACTCTGGTATTGTGGCAGTTTTGGAAACAGGGGAAAGTATCTGCAAAATATTTGGAACAAATTTCCACCTCTACTGAAATTTTCATCTCAGTTATGACATAGGGAGATATGGTTGAGATCCTTCATGTATCTTTGCAACAGAAGACACAATGAGCTATTCCTGGATCAATCAGAACTGAATTGTTGACACAGTTAGGACTAAACCCAAACAAGATGGACTGTATGGAGTCTTTGCATTATGATACTCCTATTTCTTTTTAAAGTGCTTGCTGAGATGATCCTTAAGAAGGATATTCTGTAAATGTGATACATAAACATTGCCAGGACCATATGAAGTATATATTGGTTTTAAAGACATTCATAGGGTCTTACCTTCCACTTTCCTGATAAATTGCATCTTAATGTCAGCAAGGTGATACCTAACACTTCTGTAGAAAGCCCTGGCATGTAGAAACAGTTTTAGGTAGAAACTATAACCATTGAGTGTTGAGATATCTGAAATAAATTTATCATTCTTGAGTGCAGTGTGGTATCTATTACCACAACTGGAGAAGAACAAAACATCAAATAAGTAGATCTCTAACATCACATACCATGATTAGACTTTCTCAAACAGCCATGGGCAACAAGCCTGTGCTGTGCCTGTGGTCTGCATGCTGCTGATAGCTGGATGAGACATGATCTAAGTTCTCCAGCTTGTTCTCTCACCCTTTGAACTGGTGTTACAGAAAGCAATTACACTGATCATTGTACCATTTCCCTGGTGAACTCTGCATTCTGAGTGGAAACTCTGCTTGCTACATTTTACCTTGAAGAAAAGAGTATGAAACTAATGGATTAAGTTAGTTAATAGCCATTCAGACAAGGATAAACCTGAACATTTACACAAAGACATGACAGGACTTTTATAAACACTGAAAATGGAAAAGTAAACATTCTCTATTGGTAGTGTAACTTTCCTATCACATTCTTGTGAAACTTTTTTTTATGAAATGGATAAATAGCAAATAATTTGGAAGAACACTGAAAAGTTGTCCATATCATCTACAGAAAATGTTATGGAAAGTGGAATGAACATATGAAGCCTGAATAATGTACAAATAACTACATCAGTAAATCACGAATCAAGGTATTTTTCCTTAGAACTGAAAATAAAATAAAAAAAATGTCACTTCATATGGAGTAATTACTATACATACTCATAATGGATGAGGAAGCCCAACCAAGGATAGCTACTCATATGTAAAATAAATGGGCTGATAATTAACCACTTCAGTCTGAGGCTTTGTGAGATAGGCAGTTTGGGCAAACATATTCAGGTTTTTGGAGTCTTTCTTACATTATAGTCTTTACATTTCTTGCGCATTACAGTTTAATTTGTAAACTATAAAAATACTGTAAAGCCATATATTTCTTAGAATCCCATACAAGGAGTTTTTTTTATATTATTACAGTCACTAGACATTATCACTATTGTTTACAAAGTATACCTAAACATTAAGACTCTTTATTCCAAAGTGATTTCTAAGGTTATATCCAGGGTGCCTTCAGTTCCTTTTCATCAGTATTTGATATCACATGAAAGAGAATAATTTCCCAATACTTTAATATGGGAACAGTTTCTCTCTTTCATAGGAGAGAGTATAGAATGTATGGGCCAATGTTAGCTAGACTTGCTTTTTGAAGTATGGTTTTTGAAAGCCTCTTCCTCCCTTTTTGTGCTTTCTCTGAATTTTCCATTGTCTTTAAGGCAAGGTGAGGGTGAACTGATAAGAAAATTAGTGGAAGAGAAGGAAAGTAAGTACATGAGCTCCAAGCTTTAGGTACTTATTCAAATGGCCTTTTCAAGTGGACCAGTGTTGGCTACATCAGGTAGATGTATTTGAAAGTTTTCACTTTGATTCTAGATAAATGCCCTGTAACACTGATGAACATTTGTTTCAGAATATTAGACATGAAGTGACCTGGGATGGGACTTAGGTTTGGACATGCATATCTAAATTTCTCAGTGTAGATCTAGCACAGACTAGAAAAGCAGTTCTGTTCACCATAAAACAGGACATGGATCTTTTGGAGAGGGTCCAGAGGAGGGCCACATAGATGATCAGAAGGCTGCAGCACGTCTCTTACGAGGCAAGCTGAGGGAGTTGGGTCTGTTCAGCCTGGAGAAGGCTCCAGAGATAGCTTATAACAGCCTGGCAGTAGCTCAAGGGGTCCTCCCAGAAAGCTGGAGAGGGACTTTTTATAAGGGCATGTGATGATAGGACAAGGGGTAAAAGTTTTAAACTACTGCAGGGTAGATTTAGACTAGACATTAGGGAGAAGTTCTTTACTCTGAGTGTGGTGACACTGGAATGGGTTGCCCAGAGAAGTTGTGGATGCCTCATCCCTGGAAGTGTTTAAGGCCAGGCTGTATGAGGCTCTGAGCAACCTGGTCTAGTGGGAGGTGTCCCTGCCCATGACAGGGAGGTTGGAACTAGATGATCTTTAGGGTCCCTTCTAACTCAAGCCATTCCATGATTCTATGATATCACAGCTGGTCAACTGAATAACTCATAAGGATCCACTGACTACGATGACTACTTCTCATATAACTACGATCAGAGCTTAAGCATCTGACACAAATCTCAGTTCTTGAATTTAAGGATGAGACTGAATTACAGCCCTGTGTCTATAGGAGCCATCTATATAATAGAGGTTATAACTAGTATTGTAGATAAAAGAGTCTTGTGTTTTGATGAATAGGCACTATCATCTTTTATTCCCTTTCAGTTTTACATTTTAATATCATTCAAGATTTTGAAATTAATCTGACCAGGCTTTGTAACTGGCCAAATACTGAACTAAATCTTTTGTTCCCTTAAATCCCTTCAGTAGAAAAAGAGAAGGTGGAAGGCAGTTAACTTCAACTGGAACTGTAATCGGCAATTTATGTATGTAAATTATGTATGGACAGGAGTTATGGAGAGCATATGTTTTACATAGTAGAACATATGGCCTCAGTTATCATGGCTATTGAAAATAAAAACAAATTGTCTACTTTCTGTTCATATTCATGTAAATGACATATATTTCCAGTTAAGCCAATAGATTTGCAGTCGTTTTATTCCATTATAAAAGGGAAGAGAAAGAGGCTCAATAACTTAATTCCTCTGTCTTCTGTGCTGGCTTTACAGCATTGCAGCTTTATTAATTTCATCTGTATTACTTCTGGTTTACATCTCTGCAGCTAAGTGGAGAAATTGATATAGAAACAGTTTTTAAAATAATATATAAAAAGTACCAGGTGTAAAAAAATCACATCGGTGCAGTGTTCATTTGCAGTAATTGAGAGATGTTTTAGCAATGTAAGATGTTAATGCAATTTGTCATTTAAAACTAAAAAAAAATCCAACATCCAACTGAAAAGATATTCTAATTTCTATTTGAAATATTGCTTGGACTGTCTATTTTTTACTAATTTAGGGGGTTTGTTAATTTAAGATTCATTATATTGAAGCACAAAGCAAATCACTATGGCATAATGTTTTCTTTCAGTTACTCCCCACATGTGGGAAATGTCAGAACAATGCCTGACAAGGCATTTGCAGGAAATCCTACCTTTTCTTTGCTAATCTTTAAACTTCAGGCTGATTTTGCAATTTAGAATAGGTCCATTTTTTGCAAATGCATTCCATTGCAGATTTTTACTCTAATTTTCAGTTGTGTACAGTTACCATTACTACTCCTGTCATGATTACTATAATACTGAGCATGATCAGAGAAACTTAGAGTAGTAGGACTGCTTTCTAATTCCTTTAATTTGGTTTAATTCTAATCTCTGATTTAGGAAGCTTTCTTGTATCTCTCTCTTTGCAAAGGCAGCCTCTTTCAGAAGTTATAGTCTAGATGTGTTCTGGTTTTACTCATACAGTGTTAAAGTGAGCAACACAAATTTACACTTCCCACTTGACTGCAAATCATTAGCATGTGTTCGAGTTCTGCTGTAGCTGTTCATTTAAGAATCTCAGAATACCAGCATGAACAAACGAACACCCTAGACCTAGCAACCTGACTGATTTGTACAACTTGAGAACTTTCAGAATAAAGGATCCTACATCCATGTTATCAGACTACAGTTTCCATCTCAGTTTATGTCTTTTAACAAACAATTTAATCCAAGTATTCTAAACTTAAAAAAATATTGGTCACTTTAAGACAGAATATTGTAAAAAGATACTTGTGGCAGAACAAGACAGATATTTGTTGATGCCTTTAGTTAATTAATGAGGAACACATTACTGTGTGGTTGTTTGCACTGTACAGTATCTTATTCGTTGACCTCTCCTGTGAGGGTTGGAGGGACTGTGGAAAATCTCTATCACTGAATTGCTGGGACACTTACCTGGAGCTCTTACGGCCTTTATTCTGTTCCTCCTGCTGCCACCATCCTCCTAGACTGGTCTTTACAAATCATTTCACCTTCCTCGGAAACAGTTCCACTCTTCTGGAAATCAGACATAATTACTGCAGTTATAGGCCTGAAGAAAAATATTATTACATGTGACAAGGACATCTTCTGTCACCATCAGCTATTTTTTTATTTTTAAGGCAATTGGCATAATTTTTAACTACATAATGTATGCTATTTTATTTAGAGGTTGATATTCTGTACACATTCCAAACTTTCTGGCATTGCTCTCAAGGGTTGAAGTCTCTGGATATATCTGTCAGACAAATAATAATTTCAAATTACTCTAATATCATTAAAACTCTGTAATTGAAATAAAACCCCAAAACCAACCAACCAAACACAAACAAAAAACCAAACCAAACCAAACCAAAAAAACCCAACCAAGCAAAACCACCAAAAAATCACAACCACTCTTTGCGTGTGAAATTTAAAAGCAGAAATTGAGGGGTTCACAGTCTGATTCTATGAGAATCATTGACTGTCCTAAATGCTGACCCCTGAATGGAATCAACAGATGCAAATATCTGCCCTTTTTAAGAGTCATTTGGTTACCTTCAGTGTAATTCTAGTTAGACACATCATCCTGGCAGTTCAGTGCCTCCAGTACTTCTACCCAAAGCCATGATCTGACAAAACAGGCCTGAGAAAACAAAATTTTATCATAAAGCAGTTTTATAGAGGTTATAATTTCCACTGGGCAAGACTGCAGAGTGTCCTTGGAAAACTTTGCTTTTTGTGCCAGCTGTAACTAAATGCACATGAATTAAGAATGAGCTGCCAGGTGACTAGGGACATAGTCTTACAAAAACAGAGCTTGCACTGTGCAGAAAAGTACTTGGCACTAAATGTTGTAGCACAATGTGATTATTTTAAAATTTATTATACAATATAGGTAAAAGTAATTTTAGTCAATTTAGACAAAGAGAAGAGCAACACAATGAAAGTTGACATATAAAAACAAAAAAAAAAGACATCTAACCAGTGTAAGTTCTCTATACATAATTTTAGAGATGCATCACTGCTTTTTAAACTTTTAACAAAGACATCTCAAAACTCTACATACAACACAATGTCTGCTTATATACCACACAGCCTGACTACAGGCAAGAGTTAGAGATTAGTTCCCATATATTTTTCCAAAGTTTTCACAAACAGTTAAGACTAACACCAAGATGTTGAAGCAATTTTCTGCAAAGCAGTCAGGTATTTTTATCTATAATTTTTGGAAGTTTGCAGTGATTCCTGATAGGTTCTTTACTTTGATGACTACTACTGCAGTATCAAAAGAGACTGCATTATCCCAAAGGCAAATGCCTAAAGCTGGGAACTAGACAAACTCAGGGAAAACATGCTAAGTACTCTTTTATTGATATTCTCACTGCACTATGAAGTTATATCCATGGGTGCTGTCCTCCACAACTGCAAAATACACCTGCAGCCAGCAGTGTTGTGGCTCTACCACGCTAGGTTGCCAGTACTGCGTCCTGAGTTAGTTTGAGCTCACTGGAATTCTGGAGACATATGGCACCCCTCGAGTAAAGATTTTGCTTTTGGGTGTTGCAATCACCATACCCAACAGAATACAGGAACTCCTCAGCAATCACTCTCTTTGCTGGCAGGTGATGTTTTCCCTTCTTATACAACAGGACCCACCATGCCAGCCGAGTTCAGCAAGGAGGAGGGGAGACAGATGAGATCTGGCATTAGCAGTGGACTTGACTGTTAATTCCAGAGCTGAAAACTCACAGCTACAGGGCACCACTGAGATCCTCCCAGCTCCTGCCAAACTCCACTGAAGCTAGAATCAGACCCCTGCTTTGAACACAACATGGTGCTCATTGAAATTCTTTCTGAAAGCCATTCATTTTCCTCTCATTAGTTTGGATCACATACTTATTTCAAGATGGCACATCATTCAAGATTCCTGCAACTGTAATGTGTTCTTTAAAGTTACCAGAGACATCTAAAGCAGTGAAGAAAAGTCAAAAGCTGTAAATGTTGAACTATTCTTCCAGATGCCAGTTAATAAAGAAAACTGAAAAAAAACCAACAGCAAGGAAACTGTTAATCTAGTACTGCTGATATGAGCCTGTTGTACATCCCTATCATATTGCCCGACCTTTATATTAAGCCCAGAAAGCTGAGATTTCTAATTCCACAGTCTTTGGTCCAACCCTGAGAAGTAGGGTAAAACTGCACTGTCATAATATATTACTTCTGTATAAAATACTAAATTCAAAAATGTCCTGCAAAACATGTCTCTTTCCTACCTCTTTTGCTATGAAATAAAACTAATAATAATGATAATAATAATAATAAAAAGAAAAGATTTTCCTTTCCTTTATGCATAATTTCTATGCTGATTTATCTAGATGATTGCATCTGTGCCCTGTCTTTGTTAGAGGACACAGTCATCAGTTAAATATGCTGTAGAAATGTATATCCATCTTTCAACATCCAAATCTTCATATCACTTCCTTTTAGCAATAATCTACATTTTTTTTTAATAAAGCAGACAATAATAGTCTTGGTACTGATTAAAGTTGTAGTCATTTTATACAAGATCTTTATACTTCACCATACAGTTACTATAAAATCTTTAGAAGGAAATATCATGGCCAATTATCCAATCTCCCCATACCCTCACTTCACAGGTATCACAGGGTGTCAGGGGTTGGAAGGGAGCTTGGAGATTTTCAAGTCCAACCCCCCTGCCAGAGCAGGACCACAGAATCCAGCACAGGTCACACAGGAACGCATCCAGGTGGGTCTTGAAAATCTCCAGAGAAGGAGACTCTACAACCCCTCTGGGGAGCCCTTTCCAGTGCTCTGTGACCCTTACAGTAAAGAAGTTCCTCCTCATGTTAGGGTGGAACCTCTTGTGCTCCAGCCTATATCCATTCCCCCTTGTCCTATCACAGGGCACAAGTGAGAAGAGGCTGTCTCTTTCCTCTTGACACTCAGCCCTCATATATTTATAAATATTTATCAAATCCCCTCTCAGTCTTCTCTTCTCCAGGCTAAAGAGCCCCAGGTGTCTCAGCCTTTCCTCATAAGGCATGTGTTCCAGTCCCTTAATCATCCTTGTAGCCCTCCATTGGATTCTCTCAAGTAGATCCCTGTCCCTCTTGAACTGGGGAGCCCAGAATGGATGCAATACTGCAGGGTGAGGTCTCAGCAGTGCAGAGTAGAGGGGGAGCAGAACCTCCCTTGATCCTCTGGACATGCTCTTCTTAATGCACCCCAGGATACCATTGGCCTTCCTGGCCACAAGGGCACGTTGCTGTTCCATGGAGAACAGCACATGGACAGAAATAGCTATCACACTTAAAATTCACTCCTTACCCTAACGCAAAAATGAGTTAAAACTAACTTTCAAGCCTAGACAAATCCTCTAAAAAGAGAAGAGACTGAGAAAAAAATAGATTTTTTTATTCATTTCTAGATTAGTGTATAGATAAATATGTATATTGTTTTCAATTAAAACAAACAAGCAAACAAACAAATGAAAAAAAAAACCAAAACCAAACAAAACAACATCATCAACTATCTTAATCAGCATTTCTTTTTAATTTTTTTAAAAACTGAAAAATGTCAACTGGTCTTTAGTAATTTTTTGTGAATTGTAGTTCAGGAGTTTGAGGAAAAAAATGTCATTCTACAAACAGATTAGGTTGCTCTAAAATGAAAAATGTAAAAAGACTATAGTAATAAAACCTGGAGCTTTCATTAAAAAAAAAAAAATCAAACAAACAGAAAACAAACAAAACAACAAAACCTAGAAATTGATGGTTTGCTTACTTGAGGTCTGTCAGCTCTAGAAAACCATAAATGCTATATAACAGTAAGAAAAAATTCACTGTTTACAATATTAAATTATTACAGATAGTTATTTTCAAGAAAACATACCTGCATTTCTGGGGTTTGTACCCATTATCATCCTATACTAGCAGCAGAGAATTACAGAATCAGGCTTTTATATCAAAGTAATTGAAGCAAGAGTATTGTTAAACTGCTCATGTAAAGCTCCAAATGGGCAAGAGCTAATGCAATCAGTGCACATTTCTACTTGACATGCAACAAGTAAATATTGGCCAGAGGCTAATAGCCACAATGTCCATGAGAAATAATGCTGCAGAAACCGTGTAGATGGTGAAGCATTTGGGTAAGACATCCAGAAAACGTGTTAGAGACCCACTGTCCTCAGGATATTTATAGCTGCACCAGGACTCCAGGAAGATTTGTATATGAGATCTCTTATAATCTCCAAACTTCCTAAATGATACCAAAAAGCTGCACAGTGATGCTATGATGTACTTCCAACTGTTTTGCCACACACCACGTGCTTTAAACCTGTTACCCTTAGATCAAGACATTGAAAAGCATTCAATGACTGAAAGCAGAGCTCAATTCAAGCTGCTGTTAAGATGTACATTTTAAAACTTCAAGGGTGATTAAGTACTGGAACAACCTGTTACGGATGCAGTGTTTTCTTCCTCACTGGAGACCATTCATGCCAGAGTGGCTGTAGCTTTCTCAGAAGTTATGCTCTAGATGAGTCAGAAAACATAAATAAGTCTGTGAACTACTTAATGCAATATGTGGATTGTGTTATGTCAGACATGACAACATGATCATAACATGTGGCCTCAAGACTTAGGAAATCATGAAACCATTTAGGTGTTAGTCATGCTAAGTCTGCTTTCAAGTTAAGAGATAAAATCTCTCACAAATACTTATAGGTGAAGACATCATGTGAGGAATAGGTAATCATCCTCAAATAAGAATACATGTTAAACTATAAAAGTTTTTATGAGATTGACTTTTACGTCCTTCCCATTCAAATATTGTTATTTGTTGTTTGACAGATGTAACACAGGGTAAGGAATAGGCGAAAAAAAGGTATAAGCAAAGTGATCCTACCAGAGCATGTGCAAATATGCTGTGTAAAGATGTCCTGGTTTGCGTGAGAACAGAACTAATTCTGTTCAGTGATTTTACTTTTCAGTTCAGTTCTTCTAACTGCACTGTCTGAAGTTAGCAGCCTGTTTTCACAGACAGTTCTGCTACTAAAAGTGGTAACACCCGACATTTAGAGTCAGTACCAAGAATTGTTGTGCAGACCGAGGCCACTGTTGGATCTTGTGTACCACATTGGGAGGTGCTGAAAGTAAAAGGCTGCACCTGCAGGGAGGAGCAGACAGGACAGGTGACCCTAAAATGACCACCGAGGGATTCCAGCCCATATACGTCGTATTTGGTATAAAGCTGAGGGATCAGAAGCATCTAGAGTCTTGTCCCTCTCTACCCTCTTGGCCCACTTTGCCAGCGTTGTTCAGCTTGGCTTGGGTCCTCTTTTGGTTTCTTCTGAGGAGCATCCAAGGAGGATTGTCCCTTCTGCCTTTGACCTTGATTGGTGTGTTCCTGAATCTGGTATCAGAATCCAGCTCCTGAACACAGCTCCTGTCTGCTGTGTTGTCCAGTCTGGGACCTCCTGGTGCCTGCTCCACAGTATCAGTGGTGACGGTGATGAAATTACTATCAGGGGGATTGGGTTCAATGCTGGTTTTGTATATATTCCATTTTTTATTATTATTATTTTAATTTTCATTAAAGCTGTTCTAGTTTCCTTTTCTAATTGCTAAGTCTCTCTCACTTATTCCCTTTCTCTTCCCCT
>JAAGNO010020548.1:11723-25877 GCA_033439905.1 Ceryle rudis | reverse complement strand
GTGGTGGAGTCGCCATCCCTGGAGGTGTTTAAGGAAAGATTGGATGTGGCGCTTAGTGACATGGTCTAGCTGATGTCCTGGTGTTGCATCATAGGCTGGACTTGATGATCTCTAAGGTCTATTCCAGCCACAGAAATTCTGTGATTCTGTGATTCTGTAACACAGGCATTTAATGGTCATAGTTACACAGTTAGGAACATATATATGAGAGAGATAAGCCCCAAATTTCAGTGCAAAGGGCAACTTTAGAAAGAGCACTAGGTTTATCATGAGTACATTGTCTGGTCTCTGGTGACTCTATCAAGCACTGCATATCCTTTACAACCTGTCTAACAAACCACCTGTCTGCCATAGTTCCTGATTAGGACAATAACTATTCTGCTGACAACGCACTATTTAGGACTAAAATTCATCCACTGAGACTGTATGTCTCTCTGGTGAGACAGTCTCTAAAAGATGCTTACATTCTATGTTATTGTCTGCTCACCACCTTATTCTCACTTTCAGCTAATGCCTTATTTTAGGACTGTAAATCACCTATCATAACTGACTCCTAACCCAGTATAGATTTAGAGTGTCAATGAAATGAAAAATTGCAATTAATATTAACAACTGAAATTGTCAAAAGAGCAGATGTAAAAACCTCAGTGTAGAAATCTCTTACAGTGTTCATGCGGATATTTAACTCATGCAAAACTCCAAAACAATATTACATGTTATTGAATGCCATCTTCTGGCACATCATCTGTTTAACCATTTAAGTTAAAGGTGGAGTCAGTATTGCATATATTAGCTAAAATTTTCCATTGTATAGAATCCTAGGATTTGGTTCCCAGTTTTTGCACTTGGAGTATTCAAAAATTTCCCATGGAGCTTCAAAAGCACTATTATTGAAAGTTTTCAACAAAAAATAGCCTACTATTTCCAGAACTGAATTTAGGAAAATATAGCGTTCAAAATCCTGTTAGGCTGTGAAAATCCTGTTCTCATTAAACTAATGCTACCATGTTTCTGACATATTATTTTAACATTTGGCAAGTGCAAGATTTATTGCTGTTCCAAGTGTCGTTGTTTCCCTGCTCTCAGCAAAGCTCTGTAAAACCCAGTGGCAAAAACTGTGTCGTCACCTCCTAGTGGCTGTCAGCAAAACAACCCTTTTAATTAGCTGAAGTGACAAAGGTTTGTGCTGGGAAGCTGATGGCTTCTTACAAATTGCAATTCACTCAGGGGATTCCATAATATTTAGTCTTAGGCTTTTCTGTTTTGACAATGTAGAAACTGAACATGAAACCTATTCCCAAAAACACTGATTCCATGACATGAAATAAAAATATTAGAAGGACAAAATTGTGCTGGCTGAAGTTAGGAAGTCAAGAAGCACCATGATTTCTTATGCAAATCAATGTGAAAGTCTGCATTAAGTCACTTATTACATACTATCATTACATGTCTTAGAACTGTCCCACTCCCTGAAGAGTACAGAACAACCTCAAGGGACTGGAGGAAACCTAAGTTCTGTTCCTTACTCAAAGGACTTAATGCATTAAGGAAGTGTTATGCAAAATGCAGCAGCATATTTTTCAGCAATCCTTAAAGAAGCTGCATCATCTCCTAGAAGCAGACACTGAGGGGATAATTTATGTTGGAAGGGATATTGGGAAGTCATCAAGTGTCTTCTTAAGGCAAGATCAGTGTGAAATTCACACCTTGATGCCCAGAGTGTTCTTTAGTCACATGTTCTGGAGACATCTGAGAACAGAGGTCCTGGAGCTTCTTGTGTTGCCTGGCCTTCTGGGTCATTATCCTCATAGTGAAGGTTTTTCCATATTTACACTCAGAACCTTCCTTTATTTGAATTCATGATGACTGTCTCTTGTTCTCCTGCTACACACCTCGTTAAATACCTGCCTCTTTGATATGTCCTTCTAGGCACTGTGGGGCTGCTATTAGGTCCCCCAGAAGCCCTCTCTGCTACCAGCTGCACAAGCCTAACTCTCTCAGCCTCTCCTCAGAGGGTAAGTGCTACAGCCTTCCAGCCATCTGACCTCTGTTGACCTTCAGATTTTCAGCAATCTTCTTGAACTGGAGACCCAAACCAATTCCTAGATGCAGTTTAACAAGTGGCAAGTAAAGGAATGTTAAGCTCTATGCTCAATCTACTGGCTGTGCCCATGCTCACACAGCTCAGGTTGCTGTTGGTCTTCATTGCTGCCAGAGTGATGACTAGAATTTAAATTTCAGATTAAGTGAAACTTGAGAACTAAGAAAACAAGTCTGAACTTTGGCATACAAAAACACTGATTCCATACATAGGATGATGAGAGTGAAAACTTTTTGTATTTTATTTTGCATTCTGCTCTTTTTGATCTTTGTTCCAGCCTTCTGGCTAGTTCTATCAGGTTTCCTACTGGATAGGATGGTTTTGTAATATGTAGCATATGTCTCATTTTTCTGTTTGTATTTTAAGTATTTTAGGCCAGAGTTGTATGGCTAAGATAAGAAAATGGCTGGTAATTTACTTTATTTGATAATATAACAACATAAAAGGTTTGAGTAAGCATCAAATGTTACATATATTCCCTGGAAGCTAGATCTTATTTTAGTGTTTAGCTGTATGTCAATATACTTGTCTTCAGCCTCTAACACAGTGTCCAACAATACTTTGAATATTTATGGGAAGAAGTAATTTAAAAAATGTGAAATGTCTTTAAATAATTAGTAAAGCATACGAAGAGATGTTTTGGAGTTCTTCTGGGCTAAGCTATTGTTCATTTCAAAGTCATCACAAAATGTCAAGATAAAACAAATGATAATGTAACCGCTTCTTGTCTTCACCTGTTCAATCATTTCATTTTATTATTTCTTTTATATAATTTAATTATATTTTTATCTAATATTTAAAATATAATTTATTCCTAAAGATACATTATGTGCAAACTCTGTATCCATACTTTGCACATCTTCAAAAAGCTATAAAAAGGTTTGAAGATTTGCCTCAGAAGTATAGAAAGTCTAAACTATTTTTAAATTATTACATTAGGGCATTAATTAGCATTTTGCTCTGTAAGAAGTTCGGTAGACTAGCACAAGATATGGAACTCATAAAGATATTTGGATCTTTTCATAAATAACTGTTATCCAGCAGACCCAGTATCCAACAGGAAGTGATCATGGCAATTTTGTTCCAGTAGATTTTATTGATTTATTTGATAAAGAAATAGATATGAACTAATGAAGGACTTACATTATATGATGTATTCTTTCTTCCTCTTTATACCTTTTTCTTTCAACTCCCACTAGTCCTGAGCTTGTGGATTTGAACTTGCATTTGACTCATTGCCACAGAATAGTGTAAAGGCCAAGGATTTGATAACACTTAAGGAGGCATTAGAGATATAGAATAATAGAAAGAATGCCCATGATGTAGAAGGCCAATTGAAAACATTAATGTTATTAAAAAGTCCTATCAGAAATATAAATCTTTCTGAATTATTTTGTAATTATTATTTTGTGAGAGAAAAGTAAAATTATCGCATATCTATTTAATGTGAAGATTTTTGCTCACCTGACAAATCCCATACCAGCCACCATCAAATAAAAGATAAAAGATAGTGTTCCCCAGGGCTCAGTTTTGGGGCTGGTCTTGTTTAATATCTTTATCAATGATACGGATGAGGGGATTGAATATACCCTCAATAAGTTTGCAGATGACACCAAACTGAGCGGGAGTGTTGGTCTGCTTGAGGGTAGGAAGGCTCTGCAGAGGTATCTGGAAAGGCTGGATCAATGATCCAAAGTCAGCTGTATGAGGTTCAACAAGGCCAAGTGCCAGGTCCTGCACTTTGGTCACAACAACCCCAGGCAACACTACAGGCTTGGGTAAGAGTGGTTGGAAAGCTGCCTGGCAGAAAAGGATTGTGATATGCTGGTGGACAGCTGGCCATGAACCAGCAGTGTGTCCAGGTGACCAGGAAGGACAACATAATCCTGGCAAGTATCAGAATTGGTATGGCCAGCAGGAGGGAGGAATTGATTGTGCCCCTGTACTTGGCACTGGTAAGGCCACAGCTTAAGTATTATGTTCAGTTTTGGGCATCACAGTATAAGAAAGACATTGAGGTGCTGAAGCAGGTCCAGAGAAGGCCAACAAAACTGGTGAAGGGTCTGGATAACGTCTTCTATGGAGCAGCTGAGGGAACCAGGACTGTTTAGTCTGGAGAAGAGGAGGCTGAGGGGAGGCCTTACTGCTCTTTATAATTTCCTGAAAGGAGGTTGAAGTGAGGTGGCTGTCTCTTCTCCCATGTAACTAGCAACAGGACAAGAAGTAATGGGCTTATGTTGCACGAGAGGAGCTTTAGGTTGGATATTAGGAAATATCTCTATACTGAAAGAGTGGTGAGGCTTTGGAACAGATTGCCTCCAAGGTGGTGGAGTCACCATTCCTGGTGGTGTTCAAAAAATGTATAGATGTGGCTTTTCAGGACATGGTTTAGTGGTCATGATAATGTTGGGTAGACAGATGGACTTGATGATCTTAGAGGTCTTTTCCAACCTTAATGATTCTGTGATTCTGTGAAATGACATGTGCTCATGTATAAGTCTGGTTCAAAATGATAGTCTTCAGGTTAGGATGTCTGATATATGCTTCCTTTAAGCAGGACCAGGGCAGACTGTACATTTAATGAGCATGCTTGGTTTTTTTAAACCAAATTTCATTAGTGGCACAGAGTATCTGGATGCCTGATGGAATGTATATATTGATTTCTGCCTGTCTCTACTCTTTTTCAGACCAATAAATTATTAACTAAAGTCAACCCATAGGGAAAGTGCTTTTACAAAGGCATTTAATTCACAGTTGGTTTTGAGGGGGCAAGGGGGTATTAAAATAATTTAAAGGCTGGGTCACTCAGTAAAAGAGCAGTTCCTTGAAGATGGAACTAATGTCAGAGCTCTAAGAGTTATGACAATTTGGAAAGAGCACCTAGAATTATAATTTTCCTCACAATTACTTTTTCCTTCAGCTAGTAATTAAGAATTAGGGTGGTGGTCACACTGTGCTTCCAGCCAGTGGGGATGCTCCCTTATGAATGAATGATGAATGTGATACCTTTTGAGGAAGCTGTGTGCTATTGCTGCAAAATGTAGTGATCTAAGCCCTCTATATGGTTAACTTTTTTAACATCTCAGACACATCTTGGTCAAAGATGAATCTCTTATCCACACCTGCAATGTATCTCTTTAAAACAATACCAGGTATCCTATTTTTGTTCTTAAGTAGGCACTTTCATGAGACTTTTTTCCCTGAGAAATGTGAGTCTAAGCAGATAGTTGGCCCATATGAAAACAAAGTCTCTCAGCTTCTTTTCAGTAATATATCTTTCATATGTCATTCTCAAACAAACAAAAACCAAACCAAACCAAAACAAAACCCCAAACAAACAAAAAACCTCCCTCACTGTAATTTTCAATCACTAGATGTCAAAACTTTATATACATTTTTGTACTGATATTTAATTTTTCATTAACTTTATTGATTTCTTGTGTCAGACCAAATTTAGCTTGTTCTGGTTGGTATTGCTTGTGTTAGTCTTTAGGGACTTGTTTTAAGTATATGTGCCTTTATACCTTTGTGATGCTATATTCTACACAAGGCCAGGGGTATCACCATCCAAATTATGCCACTCTGAGAAACAACTAGTTTTGGCACATGGTCAAGAAGCCAAATGAGAGGAGTAGTACTGGGAAGGGGTACAGGGCAATGATTCCCACATTATCCTTCAGGGAGGTAGATTTCTGGAATTAAGCCTAAGCACTGTGGGGAAGAGGTAGAAAAGGACTGAAGACCTCATAGTGATGGAAAGGACTTCTGGGCCTGCCATCTCACTACTGCCAACCCAACAACTGTATTCTCACCCTTGTGCTTGGACATTCTTGCCCAAGTGATGAGGTTAGGCATCAGTAATGAGAAATACAAGCCAAATGGAGGAATGCAAAGTGCAAGTTTGAAGCACTGTGTTTCAGAGAGAGGCAGAATTAACAGCTGTCATTTGGATCTACAGCAAACATCATCTCCAGCTCTGACATCTTCTCATCTACTAGACCATGGAAAACTTCAACATGAAAATAGATTCAGGATAGTAAAAGAGCCATTCAGCTGAAAAGAATAGTTTTAACTAGCACTTTTATATGCTCTCAGGTGTGAATAGGAGTTCAAGAAAACGAGAAAAATTATAAAATTGCTTGTTGTGGGTTAGCCCCAGTAGTCAGCTAAATCCCACACACCCACTCGCTCACTTCCCCCACAGTGGGATGGGGGAGAGAATCAGAGAGGTATAAGTGCAAAAACTCATGGGTTGAGATAAAAACAGTTTAATAGGTAAAGCAAAATCTTCATGCACAAGAAAAGCAAAATAAGGAATTATTTTGCTACTTCCCACAGCAAGCAGGTGTTCAGCCATCAAGCAGGGCTCCATCATGCATAATAGTTATTTGGGAAGACAAATGCCCCCCTCCCTCCATCTCTCCTCAGCTTTTATTGATGAGCACAATGTCCTATAGCCTGGTATATCCCTGTGGCCAGTTGGGGTCAGCTGTCCTAGATGTGTCTCCTCCCAACCTTTTGTGGACCCCCAGCCTACTTGCTGACATGGCAAAGTGAGAAACAGAAAAGGCTCTGGTACTGTGGAAGCACTGCTCAGCAAGAGCTAAATAATCCCTGTTTTACCAACACTCTTTTGCTTACAAGTCCAAAGCATAGAACTGTACAAGTTGCTATGAAGAAAACTAATTCTATCCCAGACAAAACGAATACAGTGTTTTACCTGACTCCTATGTACACATTTAAAACTTGGAACTAAGTGATGATCAGGGACACAGCACTGTTCAATAATCTATGTTTCTTTTGTACAAGTCCCTATACCATTAAGAAAGTTAGAGCATTAAGGTGTGGGCCTTAGCAGAAAAGAAGGGCAATTTCAGTCTTCATGTCTGCAGAGCTCTGCATAATGAGCAAGCAAAGAGTAAAGAGTGTAACTCCATTCCAGGAACACTATGCTTACAGTAACCTCTCTGGTTGCAGATTAGCTTCTTGCTTACCTGGCATCTATTTCCTCACTGCCATAGACCCAGAATGACTTGTTTGCAAGAAACCATCATCAAAACCAAAAGGTTTTTGTGTTGCTACTGCCCCTAGCAAATTGCATCCTGAATACTAGATTGATGTAAAATGATCCAACATTCTAAACAGAAGCCAGTTTTAAGCATAAACTCCATTGTATTCTAAGCTTGCATTTTTGTGTCAGCTCCTTTGCAGCTGTGTTGTTGTAAATGAGGTTTCCAGTGCTTAGTCACTGATTAGACACAGATTCTGAGCAAATGGAAACCCAAGCAAGACACAACTCCTGCTGAGTTATTATTGCTACTGACCTTAAATGTTTACAAATAGTATATATGTTTTGGGTTGGGTTGGGTTTTTTCCTCTTGCTTTCTGGACTCATTTACTACCAATCATGTTTTAATCTACTTGGAGGTTGCAAAATTCTTCTATTCTACAGCCTGAACCTCCCTGATATTCCTTAGCATACTGAGCAAACCAGGAAAATCTTTAGAAAGAAAGATTTCCAAACCTTCGGGATATACTCCTGAATTTGAGAGTAGTTCCTTAGAAGCAAGACTATATTCTTATTAGAGCAATCTATTTTGAATCTTAGTGTGAGACTGTGACTTTCAGCTTGCCCCTGAGCAAAGAACCAAATATTACTGCAGCACATGACGGGGAGAGGATTGATTATGCCACGTTAGCCCAACTCTCTGAGATGTTAGTGTTTGAGCTGTCAAAGGTACTACTTGACAGCTGTCAAGGTACTAAATCCTTTTGCCTTCCCTAGTACCACCTATTAGTTATCAGGAAGGTTTTTATGACCTACTCTTCCTTTACCTTCTGAATGAATATTTCTGTAGATCCTCTGGAACCTACAAGCAAGAAATAGGTGAACTATTTCCTCAACCCCTTTTTTTCTCCTTCATCAGACCAGTGACTTGCTGTGGATAGACTCAAAGTGTTCCTGAACCACCTTGGTCTGAAAAGAATAGGAACACTGCTCCTAATTCTTGAGGTCTAAGGCATATTCTGCTGAGCAGAATTCAAGTTCTATACTTGAGAAACAACTAAAAATGAAATTTCCAACACAGGCTTCTCATA
Organism: Ceryle rudis; assembly: GCA_033439905.1. Lineage (NCBI taxonomy): Eukaryota > Metazoa > Chordata > Aves > Coraciiformes > Cerylidae > Ceryle > Ceryle rudis. Next base: position 17,677 of record JAAGNO010020548.1, on the reverse strand, counting down.
TAAAGCAAGGACTGGTGCCAGAAAAAGTGATGAATTTATGGGAAAAAATAGGAAGGAGTGTATATTTGTTTCCTCCTATTTGCATACTGGATGAATTACACTGTCACATAAGTAAGTTGCCTTCCTCTTACCACCATTCTGCTCATTGACATGAGAGAGTAACTGTTCTGAATGAGCACTCCTTAAACAAATTCTATATATTATTCTGCGGGTGAAAGAAGCTTCCCAATACATTTTTCCCTTTTCTGCCTTTTGACTCATACAATCCTTCCTAGTCACATTTCAGGTAATAAACAGCAGTCTCTTCCTCTAGCCAGGCTTCCACTGTTATGTTGTGATGGTCTGGTGAGTGAGAATCAAAGTACATAACTCTCAGATACTGAGAACTACTCAGCATACATTAAAATAATATTAAGAAAGCTTCATATGTGCAAAATAGAGGTTATTCCTTCAAAGGAATGATCACAGAAATCTTGCAGAAAATTGATAAATTAATAAAATATGCAAAATTGAGGTGATACAACCTATGCCATTTTGTAACAGAAATGACAAAATGAAGCCAATCACGTTATCTGATTTGAACATCATGAAATGATACATATGTCTGACAATAATACATAGTTGCAGGGTTAGAAACTCTCAAGGGGCCAAACCTCAAGAAAAAAGGAGGAGTCAAAGGAGTCAAAATATCTATTGACATAATTTTATTGGCACAATTTTTTTGGCACAAAAGAGAGCAAATAAACTATCAATCTCAAGGTCTTGACATAAAAGTGGAAGAAATTTTGAGAATCACACCAGAGCATGTGCACGAAATTAGAGTCCTAATTCTGCATTTATGGCACATTGTTTTCAAATTCAAGTAATCCACTTGCTTCCATTAATTTATCATACCTTTACTCCCCAGCATTCTTTCCAATATGACCTAGTTAAACTTCTCTTTACCACTTGTATATATGCAACACATGATTTTGACCCATCTCAATCATATAAATAGAGCAAAATCTTTAATAATTATCAACTGAGGAACTGTGATAAAAGAAAGGATTAAAACAAAGTATTGTTTTATTGGCACAGAAAATGTATGAGACACCAACAGAGTCACTTTTTCAGGAACCATACCAACTCCTCAGGATCTTTGTGAAACGGATTTTTAGTCATGGAATCAAAATGAAGTGGGTTTTGTTGCTCATTACCATGCAAGTATAGTATCATGGCCTGTAATTACCTAGGCTTTTCTATTTCCCCCTCCCAATAATACATAGCTGTCTGTCTGTAAATTCACTGATAGCTACAATATAATGATATAAAGAGCAAAACATTCTATGGATATTATTCATGTATGTAGTTTTTCATATTATACACTAAAATAATAATAAAAAGCATTCTATTATAAGAGTGTAAAAAAAAAATATATATATTCCAAGTTTTGAAAGCATTGTGGTAGGCATGAAGAATTCAATCACACTTGACACGTTTCTTCTGTGAACAATGAAGCGTACAGTTGTAATCAAACTGCCATGCCTGCATCCCAGCAAATACATTGCCTTTTACAATGGACCAGATTGCATCTTTGCCACATACCCTGTGTCAGAATGAGCAAGCTGAGAAGTGCTTTGATGGTTACATATGTTGTTATTGTGCAGCTCCAACGAACAGTAGTTTCACAAGAACGAATTCTCAGTCTATTTAAAAGCATGCATTGCAGCACAACCTCTTTTCTGTTCAGCATATGTCTTATATTAGGCTTTATATCTCAACATGATAGTTAAACCTTGTAATTTTCACTACAGAGCTTCTCAATGGAAGCAAATGTACCTATGGAATCTAAAGCTAGCACTGCATCTAGAGGAAGCATCATTTTACTTCCAAGGCAGCAAAAAACTTTAAGTTAAGTTCTTAACTTTTTCCACTCAACCATAGATTCAAATCTTTGCTCAGTGAGAAACCAGGAGCAGAAGTCAGAAGAGTTCATGTGGTTAACATTTGACATCATTGTGTCTGATCCATGAGTCACCGAACAGTCACCAACAACAGAACTGTGAAATAAGACTGATAGTACTCTCACATGGTGAACAATATTGACAGTCATGTAGTGAAAGCTAAGAACAGCTATTCTCAACTATCACCATCTAAAATATAAGGCACTGCAGCCCAACTAACAATTAATTGTTGGAAATAGGAAAAAGAAAAAAAAAAAAAAAAGAACAAAACCAAACCAGATAGATGAAGAAAGAATTATATGAATGCTTTTATAGATACCATCTTGTGTAACAAGTACTGTTAAAAACTTCTTTTGGATATGTTTCTTCCAAAATTCATGAGCAATTAAAAAGCAATGTGGAGTCAAGAATGTCTTCAGACATTATATACAGTGTAACTGATACTCAATTCTTCTTTAGACAATACCCACAGGTATTCCTTACATAGTTTTATGGATTCATCATGCAAGACTCTTTAAAAGTATTTGATCAGCATTCTTTAAGCTCAATAGTACTTTTTTTTTTTTTTTCCCCTCAAAAGAGACAGTCATTTACACAACAATAATGCCATTGAATAAAAGTGAACACTGCCCCAGAACAGGCCTTTCCTGAAATAACAAATTCTGGGAAAAGAGTTGAGGTTCAGCATGTTCCTCACATCAGACTCCACTTGTCTGTAATGAGCTTCAAGGCAACTTGAATTACTTGAATTCAGGTTTCCTTCAAATCCCATTTGCTCTAGGAGTAGACATATCCTCTTAGGGAGCTTTCTGAGCACTTGTTTTTGCCAGAAATCAGAAACGTGGAAGCACTAGGCAGTATATGTAAGAGACATAAAGGTAGGCTGGCAACCAATATTTGTAGTGAAGCTCAGGAAGAAGGCAAGATTGTCTTTTCCTTTTTCTGAAACCAGTACTGGTTTCAAGGATAGTCATGGAATTATATCTCAAATACATTTGTGAGGTTTTTTCTCCATTGGAGAGCAGAAAATTAATGTGTCTCAATGGTTAATGTAGTATGAGAGTATGTTAAATTGTACTATATGGTCACACAAAGCATGTATATATGGTAATCTGGAATTCTCTAAGCCTTTAAGATATTGTTTCAACAAATGTTTGTATATGTGAAATTGAAATTTGCTTCTCTTAAGCATTTACACCGGTAAACCTCGGATCTCCTAACACAAAGGCATCTTGGCTATATTTTTTCAAAACCTCAATCTAATATCCAAAAACATTTTCTCCATCTGTTCATTATTAGTAAAGACTACCATTCTGTTGTAATTTTCCAGAAGAGGAGAAATAACATCACTTTAGCTGCTGGCACTGTGGTATTCAAAAATCTCAGTAACAGACTTAGTCTTTACACAAAATTGATATAATTCATAGTGCTTAAAAACATGTTAGTAAAAATTTGTTTGTTACTTCCTATTATTCAAATGTCTAAGACACCTCTTAAACTGGCACACAATTTTGTCTAACTGCTTTCACGACACATTCAACTGTAACTAGAAATCTTTCCTCTCCTCACTTTTATTTTGGTATTTCATCACTTTAAACACATCACTGTCATGTCTTTAATCTTGGCTACTGTTTTCCTTTTTCTAGTCACACATTAGAAAGTTCATTATGACTTCTGTTTCATTTTTAATAAGAAGGTAAAGAACTGTCAATATTAATTTCCTATCTCAATAATTCTCAATATCTCAATGTCTCATTCATACTGTAATCACTTTCTATAAGACTTAGGAAAAATGCTGTTATTTTGAGATAATAGTAAGCCAGATTCTTCACAATTTTAGTTTGAGAAGAAGTTGAGCATGACTAGCATCACCCAAAGCCCATCTTCCTTAGCACAGTTGCAAATACAAGCATGTGAAACCCAATGCCTGCAAACAGATTCAGCATAGCTGAGCAACCCTTCAAAGACAATCACCAGCAAAACCTGAATTGAGGAATTTCCAGTTCCCAGTCGCGTGCATAGTCTGTTGAGGCATTATGCCTAAAGCAAACGAACATTGTTTCGCCTTACCAGTTAAAGCAACCTGACTAAGAATGGTCAGGAGCAAGCAGACCTTGAAGCTACCCATGTTGTAAGGAAACCAAACTGGAATATTGAAGATTAAAAACCAGGTCAGACTTAATAAATGCATTTTTAAGTAATCCACACTTTAAATCCAGATATGAAATGGATGAAATTTCTGCTCTGTTCCAGTAACCAGAGATTCACTCTAGTGCCTTTATTATGCTAATATTCTTGTGCACACAGAAATGGTTTATGCATATTTGGATCAAAAAAAGAAAATGAAAGAAGCTGCAAAATTCAAGTCCCAATTCTAAATAAGAAAACTGCACAGCAAAGGTTGGAGCAGAGCCAGATGTAGTGAGAACATCCACTTTTACCTAACAGATATTATATGTCAAAAAATCATGACCTTTCATAAGAACAGTAGAATTGTCCAACCTACACCTTAGTAGCTAGCCTTCCTTTCTCAAATGCAAATAAAAAATGAATTTTATCTATTATGTGCAGAACAATTTATTCACTATTAACAGACTATTTTTATGGGTTGTATTTTATGACTGAAATATAATGTATAATCACGTGCTCCACAGATTTTGCCTTGTGCTGGAAAGGACTATAAATTGTAACAGTTCTGTGTTGAACCTGCCACTGGGTGTTGACACTGGAGCTGCTCCACCTTTGCTTCTTATGCCAGTTATGATGCCAAAATATCCTGCTGTTAATACCAAATACAAAAGAGGCAGAGGCAGTAGAAGGATGGCAGCATGCTCTTACTTGGAAGAGCAAAGGCTTAGGAACGTAACTGTGCTCCACACTGCAAAAAACATGATCTGATGACTCTCCACTCATCTTTCAACTGTCCACATTTACAAATTAAGTCAATGCTCAAGGGTTTTTATTCTTAAATATGAGTCCTCAGCTCTCTCAGAGGACATCCCAGGTAGTTCATGTGGGTGTTCTGCATAAAACTTTAGCCCTTGCTTTTAAAATCAGACACTGCTTCTAAAGATGCCTATAACTTGTAAAACCAGTGACATTATTAGGGAAATTCATAGTAACAGCAGCGATAGGAAAAAAAATATCTAGTTGTCTGCCTGTTATTGACAGCTTCCACAGACATGGGAGGGCTGATTCTCCCTAACAAGTAGGAGAAATCCCTCAAACTTCACACTTAACCAATACATCCACTGTGCCCTCACCTTGACTTAGCTCCTTTTTTTCCTTAGTGCTTTCACCTTTATATAGTTACAAATCTTGATATATATGTATATATAAATACACATACATACATGAACAAATTACATAGTACGAAGATCCAAAAAAAGTACTGGAATTCAATTTTCTGCACACCAAAATTGTTAGACTGGCACCTCACAGTTGTTTTGACTACTGGTACCCCCTCAGACAGTTCCTTGGCACATATTCTGATTTAAGTATGGCCCAAGGATCATTCTTAGCAGGAATATGCAGATGACTTATATTGTGGAAGGTAAAATAGAATGGACTATAATAGTAAAGCATTTATTATTTGGACCAGAGAATAAGTCCAAGGACCTTGTTTTACTAGTATGCAACTCATATGTGCCTCAGAGAGAGCCCAACTAATGTGAACTTCAGGGAGAAGACACTTGAATGTTTTTCAGGTTTTGAGATACTGTGTATTAACCTTGTCCTATCTCATCCTTCATACACTGGAGCTCTAGTCAAGTCTTTGCTCCTGTTGACAGAATGTTCAACATGGTGTTGAAAAATATTCAAGCAGGCACCCAGTTCCCATAACAATGGATATAGTACATAGTATGCAGATCTAGAGACTTTGTTGTTACATATTTACAAATAGTTCCACTGAAATTATTGGGGCGGGGGGGGGGGGGAGGGGGGGTTGGCATTTTTATCTAATTGTGTATTTATATGCTTGGACATATTTCTATAGTGATCCCCTTACGT
>JAAGNO010020547.1:0-18812 GCA_033439905.1 Ceryle rudis | reverse complement strand
GCCCCCCCCTCTCTCCCCCCCCCCCCCCAATCTCCTCCGGGCCGGGGGTCCCGGTCCCGCTGCCCGCCCCGGACACGGCGGGGCTGGTGGGTGGTCCTGCGCCCCCCTCACCTCCGTAAGACTCAATTGGGGCGGGGTGAGGCCTGATGGCGGGGCTAGTGGCTGCGCTGTGAAGGGAGGGGTAGGAGGCCTGGGGCCGGGTGACTGGTGGCCCTTCTGCTTCCATAGGCCTCGAGGGGAGGGTGGGAGGGCTGGTGGCAGGTTAGTGGTCCTGTGGCACCCTCAGAAACGCTCAGGGCGGGGTACAGGACTGGGTGGAGGGTAGCTGGTGGGTCCTGTTGACCCTCCTCCCTCAGGGGTGTGATCAGTGGCCCTGCTGCTCCCCATAGAGCTCAAAAGAGGTAACAAGGACTGTGCGGGTAGTGGGGGGGTAGTAACCACTAGGGCTTAGTGGTTTCTTGGGGCGGTGTATGAGGTGCTGGGGGGGGGCAGTGCTGTGCTCCTCCCCCTGGGCTCAGGTCCCGCCTGTACTGCAGCGAGAAGCAGGGTCCTCTCCATCAGGGTGATCTTTGTGGTCCTAGGGCCTGCGAGGTGATGGCAGAGCACAGGTGATGGCCTGCCCCTGTCCCAGGCCCTGCAGGTGGGACAGTGGTGTGGTGTCCCCCGTGCACAGCTCTGCAAGGGGCCTCTCGAAAAGTTTGTTTCCTGCAGCACTTGTGTTTTGTAGGTGGTGAGAAACCAGGACGGTGGCACCATGCTCGGCGGTGGTGATGTGCTCTCATCTTGCTTTGTTCTCCCCTGATCAAAGCCACGCAGGTGGATTTATTCCAGTGATTTTCAGTTGCATTGAGGTGAGGAGATAAAACACTGACTCCCTGCTAATTTCTGACCTAGCTTTTAGTGGTTCTGCCTACAGCTGAGTCCTGCTTCCTGCAGCGCTCTCCCCTAGGCTGCGCTAGAGCCCTACAGCACCTACACCCGTGCTGCAATACCCAGCTTTTTAAGACAGGATGTTTGCTGGTTCTTCCCCTTGCTTCCCCCCCTAGCTCCCATAAGAAACACGCTCAGATTGTAAGGAATTAACTGTTTTTTTTAAAGCTACCTGTGCAGCCTGATGCCTGCGCTGTGCTTTGCCTGTCACTAGCATGAGAGTTTGGGCTGGGAGGACTGCTTAACACAAAGCAGAGTATGGGCTTGAATTAAGCTATTGTGTTTCTGCAGAACTAGGGTAAGAATAAGCACAATTTTTAGTTTATGGTTGACAACAGAGACCCACATGCCTGTAGAAACAGGGCAGCTGAAAAGTTAAGTGTGTTCAGGGACTTAATTTTTAGAGTTACTACTGTAGACACAGCAGAGAACAGATAAAGTGGCAAACGAGGAGAGAACTTTGGAAGGTCAGTTACCATGAGCTGCTAGCAGCAGAATAAAAGTAGTGGTGTGTGTTTTCTGTCCGATGATCTCCCGCTAGCTTTGAGCAAAGGGTGACCGCTGCTCTTCTCCGTTTGCTCTCGGAGGTTTGGAGAGACCTTTGGCAGGATGTTGGGGTTTCTGAAGAAGCCGATTGTGGTTACTGCGGAGATAAATATGAACCTCGTGGCATTGACCGTGATGGGATTAATGAGCCGTCTTTGGGGGCTTTCCTATCCGCGGGCTGTAGTGTGAGTAAAATAATTTTCTACTTGAGTGGCATAGACTTTTGGTTTTTACATGTTTATGAGTGAGAATGCAGGAGTGGAAGAGCAGACCTCACCCGGTGTCAGCCTCTAAGTCTGGTGGTGAAGGTGTTTTCCTGCGGTAAAAGGCGAAGCCACTGTGCTTCAGTGTCTTCTGAGATTTCTACCAACAAATCCGTGTTTCCCCTCCGAGTATCCCTGTAGCCTGCGGGATACTCTCAGTTAGATTTGACATATTTCTGCCTCTTGTGTTGCAGTTTTGATGAAGTTTATTATGGCCAGTTCGTTTCACTCTACATGAAGAGGATCTTCTTTGTGGATGACAGCGGTCCCCCTTTTGGCCACATGCTGCTAGCTCTGGGAGGTACGGCAGCTCCTGAAACTGGGAAACACCCCTTGCCTGTTGCTGTGGAAGAGAGAAGTATGGGTTAGAAATGAGTTGTCAGTTACTGTTATTGGGGGAAAACACAAGAATTAGGCTTTTCCTTTATTTAGTATTCTTAGGGGGCTGTTGCGTGAGTACTGAGGAGGTGATGGAGCCACGTATCCATGACCTCATTGTTATCCAGCCCTTTGGATAAAGAGAAAGGTAAGATGAGAACTGCTCGTGACTACAAATAGTCAACAGCGAGCAAACTTTCAGGTCTGAGTATCTTTCTGTAGCTGAGATACGCACGAGATAAAAGTGTCTGTATGGGAAGGAGAGATTAAATATACATGTAACTTTGTCACTGACAATCTGCTGTTCCCAATTTATATTCTTGGTGCCTCTGCACATTGTCAAGTCCTGTTGCAGGTAAAGCAGTAGCAGTACAAAAAGAGGACCCTCTAGGGAAAAGAGGGCTTTCATGTGTGGAAAAGCTGTGTGTTTGGGAAATGGTTTCAGGACCAATTTAGCATCAGGTTTTTATACTTGTTTTGAGACTGGAAATTCTGAATTGATGCTTATGTTTTAGGTTACTTAGGAGGATTTGATGGCAACTTCTTATGGAACAGGATTGGAGCTGGTAAGAGCTGATTTTAACTGTCTCATTCGTCTGAGAAAACAAGCAGGATTTCAGCAGCCGACAGATTCCTTTTGCCTGACTAGTGGAAATAACACTTTATCTGACACCTTCACGTCTCCTCTTAACTAACTCTCTATCAGAAGTTCAAGGTGCTGTGATTCCATAGCACAGCTTTTAAAATCAGTTCAAGCAGCTGAAGCAGTACAAGAGGGACAATAAATTAGTAAGAGTAGGAGTCAGATTTGACAACTCGTTGCAGTCATAAGGAGTTTTGTATTGATCTGTCTGCTCTGCAATGAATGGTTTCCCAATTTGTGCATCACTCTCGTCTCCTGTTTCAGAATACAACGTGAACGTTCCTGTTTGGTCCTTGCGACTCCTGCCAGCCCTGGCTGGTGCTCTCTGTGTGCCTTTAGCGTACCAGATTTTGGTAGAACTGCGGTTCTCCCACTGTGCTGCACTTGGAGCTGCTCTTCTGATTCTCTTAGGTAAGATTGTTTCCCTGGGCCCCAAGGGAGAAGGGTCCTTTTCCTCTTGTGAATTTTTAGGGTGAGTAGAAGGCTGGAGCAGCATCTCTGCACAGAATGCTAATGACACGTCGGAGCCCTGGCCTGGATCAGTCTCTGCTGAGCTTCTCTGGTGCCCTGCTGTCCTTACAGCCCTGCAGCAGGCTGCTGTTCTAGGCTGAGGCTCCATACAAGCTCATTTCATCATTAAGCAGAGTGGGCAGCCTTAACAGCCTCACAGAAAATGTTTCCAAGGAGGCCTGTACTCTCTTCCTCAAAGGTTTAGAGGATGAGTTACACCATACTGGCTTTTAACAGCAGGACGACCCTACTCGCAGTCAGAGCCCTCCAAATTCCTTCATCTCCAAACCGCAGCAAAACAGTCTGTGTCCTTCGCACCGCGACTGGACACTGGTCTGGTGTGTGTAACTCTCTTGGGTTTTGTATTTTTTTCTCGGAGGTTGTGGTGCTAACTGCCTGAAAGGGAAAGAGCCTCTCAGCAGCTTTTTAAGAGAGTTCTTTTCTCACTACTGGCTGCTCTGATTCTGGCTCAGGGGATCCTACACAAAGCAGTTCATTGCAGCTCCCTTTCTTGGAGATTTGTCATGCTCATTGCCTGATGGGGTCACTGCCTTGACTCTCTTTGCCTTGAAAAGCACCTTTCTGGATTTCCCAGCGTTGATTTTCTCTGCCTTTGTAGACAAGCACAGCACCTTTATCTGCCTTCCACCAGACTTGACTGCTTGCCCACCTCTTTGTTCTTGGAGACAGTTATGGCCATGTACTTTGCTCCTGCTGGAAGATTTTTGTCCCTCTAAACCCAACACCTCCCTATTAGAGCCAGTAAGGTTGCAAATGACTTGGCTGTCCCTGAAGGGGAAGGTCCTTCTGGTGGATAGTGATGCAATTGTCTGAGGTAGCAGTTGCCTGTAGTTAAGTTTCTCTAAATTAAGTCTTTCTCTCTTTTCCAACAGAGAACTCTTTGATCACTCAATCAAGGTTCATGCTCCTGGAATCAGTATTGATTTTTTTTATCCTACTTGCAGTTTTATCTTACCTAAAGTTCTACAATTTGCAAAGGCACAGGTAAAGCTGGATTGTCTTCCATCCGTTTTTTGTAGTCTTGTGGTCAATCTTTTTTAGTCGCAGACTGTGTGGGGTTTTTTCTGTAAGTCATTTCACCATTTGGCAGCTCACTTTGTCTGTAAAATCCGGTGCTTTGACCCCTCGTGCAGCTGCTGAAGTTTTCTCTTCTGAGCAGCGTTAAAGACTGTTTTAACTGGTGGCAAGGTTGTCTTTTTTTTTATTTTATAATAAAAATAAAATCCCTTGGGAGCAGTCCTTTGCCCGCCCAGATATTTTATTGGAAGGTAAAAAGAAACACTTAACGCTCCTTTGTTACTGTTTACAGGCACTGAATTTGGAGATCTTTTTCTCTTTTCTTGTGATTTAATTTGTTCTGTGACCCTTGCAGAGGATAAAGTAGTCTTTAGTAACGTAAAATTATCTTCAAACGGAGCCCAGCAAGTGATTTGATATTCTTTTGTCTGTGGTGTCAGAAGACAGGTAGTGTTTTGCTTTTCAGGATACAGAGAAGTACATTTAACAACACCCTGTAAGTCAGGGCTGAGAGCTGGTGGTGTGGGAGGCTCAGGATGGGGTACCTCTGAGTAGAATAAGGAATAGCAGAGTCCTGTGAGTTTTTCTCAAATTAAATTACCTGAATTCAGGATCCTAAGAAGGTGTCCAGATCTCACCATAGCATCTTTGTCTTTTATTTCAGTTCCTTCTCTGGAAGCTGGTGGTTTTGGCTCCTATTGACTGGGGTAGCTTGTTCTTGTGCAGTTGGGTGAGTAATGATCTTGCTTTGTTTTAGTCAGCTGACTTTCCTGCCTGCCATCTGAGGTGTCAGTGGGGCCTTGGATTTTCAAGACTGGATTCCTGGTGCTGCTCTGAGCAGACATCTCCGGGACATTTAGTGAGTTAGATCATTTCTGTGGAGAGGATGTAACGTAAGTCTGAAGTGAGGGACTCCATGCTTTGTGGTCTGCCCCCTTGGTATCTAGAAGGTTTTCTCTCTGTCACTGTGATGATCTAATGCAACTGGAAAAAATATGGTATCTTCTGGTGTCAAAGCCTTGAAGCTTATTTATGTCGTTGTACCAAACTTGTAATGGATCTAAGTGCTTGGACTTTAATGCATCCTCTTCACGAGAAAGTTTGAATGTTTGTGTTTTAGGTATGTATTAGGTAATCATATAGTTTTTAACCGTGCACTTTTTACATGCTTTCCTCTCAGAGTGAAATATATGGGCCTGTTTACCTACATGCTGCTCTTGGCCATCGCAGGACTCCACTTCTGGCACATGATAGGAGACCAGAGCTTCTCAAATGTAGGTAACACAGCATGCAAAATATATTACCTGTAACTTTTCGGTACAGGAGCCAGCCAGGAGTCTTCTAAGCCCACAGATAACAATGCTGTCTGTTGATAACATATTGATATCTGTTGATATCAAATTCCTTGTCATAGTCTGCAACCCCTCATGTCATAGAACAGTTTTCCAGCTCAGTTGCTGGAGAAGATGGAGTTAAATTTAAGATAAACATGTGTGTGTGGCTGGCTTTTCTGCTCTTACCCATGTCTTGGTGATGTGTAGCTCAAAACCTGTTCTGTTTCACATACCCCCTGCTGGCTTCAGTCCAAATCCTTGGTGGAAGTTATCCAGCTGTCCACAAAACCAGGCTGGTTGGGGAAACATAAAAAAGACAAACAAAACAAGCCAAGTGCACTTGTATTTTTAATATATTTTGCTATTTGGAGTATGAAACCATTGAGTTCTTGGTGTTCTTCTAGGTTTCCTTGATGTGCCATTTTCTAGCTCGGGGCCTGGCCCTCCTCATCATCCCAATGGCCATGTACCTGTCCTTCTTCTACGTGCACTTGACCTTACTGTATCGCTCGGGGCCTCATGACCAGATTATGACAAGTGCTTTCCAAGCCAGTTTAGAGGTAAAGGAAATACGGTCTTGAGGCTGATTTGTTAGGGGACAAGAGGGGCAAGTCTGTCTTGTGTTCATTCTTAGAAGAAAGGTGTGCAATCTTGTGTCTTTGATCTTGCATATTTGTTCTTTTTATGTCATGTTAAACGACATAAATGCCTTTCCTGCTGTAGTACAGCTTTAAGATGAAGCATTAATGGCTGAAGTAGATGAAAAGCTTTTCCCAGTGAACCAAGACAATATATTCACTCTTCTGCTGAAGATTTTTCCCTGCAGAAAAACTCCACAGAAGTAGATACAGAACTGCACTCTTCAGTGATGACGTTGTAGACGGCAGGATGACAGTATGATTTTCTGCAGAAGAGTGTTTAGTCTGTCTCTTAGAGCAGCGTGGCTTTAGTGGTATTCCCTAAGACTCTGCAGTCTTTCAGGTGTTGGTGTATTTACAAACTGCTGAGCATGGTGCTGCAAGACTTGCTTTTTGTGGATACAACCAAATGAGAAGGCATTGCGTTAAGATACTGCTATGTTCAAGGGACAGGTGACTCTTAATAGAATTGAAACAGCCTTGGCATTCTTTCTTCTTTCCACTTATCCTGTCATTATGCTTCTCAGGGTGGGCTGGCTCGAATCACTCAGGGCCAGCCCTTAGAGGTGGCCTATGGCTCTCAGATTACTCTGCGGAACGTGCTGGGCAAGCCCATGCAGTGTTGGCTCCATTCTCACACGAATACTTATCCCATCAGGTGAGGAATCTGGTTGGGTCTGTATTATCAGGGTGAAAGTGTGCTCTAGTTCTTTACCTGTCAGTCCAGGTATCTCTGTTTCGGTCTTGGCAATCTCTTCACCGATTCTTCAGAGCACACTGTGGATACATAGCTTCTCTGTGCTCTGTAGGAATGGAGCCAGTGACTGTTGAGCATAGAAATGTACTGATGCACATCTCTCTTTAACCTTCTGTACAGGTATGAGAATGGCCGGGGTAGTTCCCATCAGCAGCAGGTGACCTGCTATCCTTTCAAGGACGTGAACAACTGGTGGATTGTCAAAGATCCTGGAATGTGAGTATGCAAGAGATGTAACTGCCAAGCTGCTGTAGGCATAGCTTCTGTGTGCTTCCAAAACCGAACCAGGGCATAGCTTGGAGTGGATATAACTGTTCTTTGCTCATGGGTATAGAGGCCATGTGTGATGCTGAGCAAGTAACTTCAGCTGCAGAGTTGGTAAGGGCGGCTCTTTGCACAGTCCTTCTCAATATGGTAAAAGCATTACTGAGGACCCCGAAATCCTGTCTGAACTGCTCCTGCCAGAGCGTGGGCTGTGCTGTGTACAAGGGGAAGTTGAAAGACTCACGAGAGTGGTGGGAACTCTTCAGGTGCTTTGCATGAAAGGGAAGTTCTGCTTTTTGAAGTGTGTGAGCCATGGCATCTGAGTGCTTGATGAATTTTATCAACTTGAATGAGTCTCAGAAGAGAGTAGAAATCACTTTTGCAGAATGAGTATTTCTTTGTATTTAAAGTGGGGGATGAGCTGTGGAATCTGCCACATCAGGAGGGATTCCAACTGGGTGCCTGTGCCTGAGAGGCTTGATTTCTGATGAAGTGTTTTGCCATTGTAACTGTCAGTGAGGAGCGGGACTCTTTGTTCTTGTAGTTTTGCCAGTAAAAGCCCTTGAGTGGTACCATTTCATACTGATCAAAGTTACTTTTGTAGGTTTCTTATGTTGCTCTGGGAACTGTCTAAAGAGTCATTCCAGAAGGACTAGGTGCCATTATAAATCATATCCACATTGGCAAAGTTTGTCCATGGTGCAAACCTTTCAAGTAAGGATTCTACCAGAGCCACAGAAACCTGGTATCTTAAAATTCTTCAAACTCAGGACTCCTATGAGCTCTGGAGGATGTGAAGACCTTCTGTAGAAAGTAAAGTACAGGTGCTAGTAAAGTCAGGTGAACTGCAGCGTGCCCCTTGCCAAAGCATGCCTTAGCCCTGGCCTTAGCAAGATGAGAATTTGGTCTTCCTGGAGGAGACCATCATTGATCTTGCTTATAACTGTGCCAGAAGTGACGTCAGTTGTATGAGCACCTGTCAGAGCTGCCTGAAGCAGTGACTTACTGTGCAGAAGCCACCGAACAGCTGTGTGGTGGGAATAATCTGAACTCACTCCTCACTGACCTGGATTCAGACCACTGACCTAATGGCCGGGGTGTCGATATCCCATTACCAGTCCTCTGAGTCATTCTGCCCTTAACTCACCTTTGCCTCCACAAGTTTTGTTTCCGTTCTGGAAATTTCTCCTCTTACTGCCTAAATGTCTGTCCCTGCCTGCAGCTTCTTGACCTAACATCTTGGTCATGACAAGGTTGCACTGTATAGAAAGAAGAATGTAACCACTTCCTCTTGGGTGTCACCCCACCAGGCAGCAGCTGGTGGTGAGTAACCCACCCCGTCCTGTCAGGCACGGACACATCGTACAGCTGGTCCACGGCATCACGACTCGGTACCTCAACACGTGAGTCCTTTCCTCACCCTCTGCCGAGCCTGCGGGCTCATTCTGCTTTGCTGTCTCGGAATAATTATTCAGGGTTGCAGCACCGTGACCCTGGCATCTAGATGTGCTGTAAACTGCCTGTTATTTGTGGATTCTTGAAACAGTGGGGCTGGGAGGGACCTCATGTAGTTGTTACATAAGCTGTCCCTGTGGCCCAGAGAAAGGTTGCTGTAGGCTTACTTGTTTGTTGCAGTTGACTTGGCAGTGGGGTTTGATAGTAAGTACAGACTGGTCAGTGCCTGCTAGCTGTTTCTGGTCTTCTCTGCTAGTGGCCTTTAGAGGGGCTAGTGCTGCTTTTACCCATGTTTGCAATTCGTGCTGGTTCTGCAGATTCCTAAATACACAATCCCCTTGGTGAGTCTTCATCCACGCCCCTTCACTGCCTCCACTCCAGGTCTGAGCAGATATTTAACATGTTCTGTTACTGTTGACCCAGAGTCAACTCCGATGACTTCAGTGGGGTGCTCCTGCATGAAGGATGTGCTCTGAGAGTTAGGAAGATGTGCTGGAGAATCCAGTGTTCTGTGACCAATTGCCACCGAGTCTTGCCTGCTTTGCAAAGACTGCAGCAGGAAATTGTCTCTTGACTGCTTCCCAAAGGGTGTCTGCATGTAATTGAGTATCCCTCAGATTAGGAAGGGGGCTGTTCTGAGCTCAGGTTTTTGCTATGTCCCTTCCAAACCTAATTTGTTCGTTATTGGAAACCCCAGTGAACAGCATCTCTGTTTCTCACAATCAGTGCTTGTTCTTCAGCCTGGCATAGCAAGCATCTGTACTGGCTTCCTTGGAGCCTGTTCCTGGCAGCTCGTGGTAGTGGGGAGTGTTCCCTGTCAGAGTAAACAGTGCAATCACTATGAATGCTTTATTACTGAAGCTGGTCTAAGCCAATTCAATACTTTGATGGGTTTGCTTTTTATATGAATTTGGGAAGCGGTGTTGGAGGTTCTTACTTTACCTGTCTTCTAGGCATGATGTTGCTGCTCCTCTTAGCCCCCACTCACAAGAAGTTTCCTGCTATATTGATTATAACATCTCCATGCCAGCACAGAACCTCTGGAGAGTGGTGAGCGGTCAAAGGGAAGGGAGGAGCTCATCATGTTCCAGCAGAAACAGCTGAGACAACTTGATGATCAAAAGACATCTTTCTGTTGTAGGAAATAGTAAATCGAGAGTCTGACACAGACGTGTGGAAGACAATTCTGTCGGAAGTGAGGTTTGTTCATGTGAACACCTCTGCAGTGCTAAAGGCAAGTGGATTTACATTTATTTGCCTGTAGCTCTTGCTCCACACAGTTCTTCTAATCTCATAAACTACTCATCTCTCTGCTCCAAAATGCCTAAACCACTAAAACAAATAACTAAGTAAATAAAAGGAAACAATAAACTTACTCACTGTGATAAAAGGGCAGCATGTTTCAAGTAGGCATATTCATACTCCATTTCTTCTCAGCATGCAGGGCTGTCCTGCTTCTCAGGAGCCCGTGACCACTGCACACAACTGGGGCTTCGAGATGCTGAGTCTGTGTGTAGTGTGTGACAGCATCTGAAATAGATAAAGAGCTCTTCACTGAGCTTGCCAGAATCACTGAAGTTATGGCTGAGCATTTGTTGACACAGTCTTGCTTGGTGACTCTCTCATACTTTTTATCAGTCCCTTGCTGTCATCTGCTGCTTGGGCAGGCCCTTGGAACTTCCATCCTGCTGGTCAAGTTGGCAGGACTGTAAGTTTACAGTCAACTTTCACTTTCAGCTTAGTGGAGCATCTTTGCCCGAGTGGGGATACCGGCAGCTGGAGGTGGTTGGAGAGAAGCTGTCCAAAGGCTACCACCAGAGCATGGTGTGGAATGTGGAAGAGCACAGATATGGGAAAAGTACGTCTCAGCCAGGTTCTCCAAGCGGATTTCTGTGCCTGGGGGATACTCGATGTTGATGGGGAGGCGGTGTTCTGTGCATGTGTGTTCAGCAGGCTCAGCCCTCCGTCATGATGTCAAACTCCTTATAAATCCCCTTAGAGCTCTTGCACTTGGACTGTGTTTTCCAGAAGGGCTCCCAGCAGTGTGAGGAGTCAGGGGTGTATCTTACCTGCTCTCTCCCCTTCTGAGCTTCCTACCTGTTACATGGTTATTTCCGAGTGATGCTGTTTTCTTCCAGGCCAAGAGCAAAAAGAGAGGGAGGTGGAACTGCACTCCCCCACACAGATGGACATAAGTAAAAACCTCAGCTTCATGGCAAAGTTCACAGAACTGCAGGTGAGTGTCATCTCTCTTACTCCCTTCATCTCTCCTGCTGCTGCAGGAGTATTTCTGCAAACTCTGAGCCTGAGGATTCATTGTTTATTCCTTGCTGATAGAGTAATTTGGCTTCCTCACTAAAAAAAATATTTCTGAGTGGACTTAGAAGGTCATTAGAGACCTCTGCTATGCTATTCAGTTATGCCTACCCACATGATTGTGTTAAAAAAAGAAGTGGGAGGAAGCTCAGTTGGGCCCCCAAAGCTGCCTGAAACTGAACTGTAACATGTTGTAGTTGCAGCTAGGGGTGTTGATGCCCCTTGCTAACATTGTAGAGATTCACTGAAGAAATGTGTTACAGAAGAACAACGTAAACCCATCATATTGATCAGTATCCAGTATGAGATGTGCAAAATACTAAGTTAGGAGCTTACCATCTTACTCCTGGAGCTGTTCCCCCACCTGCTATCCCACTCACTGTTCAATGCCTTCTCTGCACTATTTTTTTTTTCCCCCCTAGTGGAAAATACTCACATTAAAAAATGAAGACACAGAACATAAGTACAGTTCTTCTGCTCTGGACTGGATCACAATGGACACAAATATTGCCTACTGGCTCCACCCGACCTCTGGTGTAAGTACAAGTGGTAGAAGTAAACGTGACCCTGGTGAAGAAACCAGACGTCAGGTCAGGCAGGAGTGAGAGCAGGGCTGCAGCTCCAGCCAAGCAGCTGCTCCAGGGTGGGCTCTTCCTCTATTAAGAATATATTTTTGCTGAGGGTTGGGGTTTTTTTTTTTGGCATTGCTTTGACAGTAGCTGCTTTAATTAAATCATTGTCATCTTGCACTTTTTTTTTTTCTGTAAAGAAAGATTGCAGCTTAATAGTTGCTATTATTGATTGCATTTAGAAGATGAGTTCATCTCCAATAGCATCTTTTAAATGCTTTCCATTACATGACAGTCATAAAGCAGCAAAGTTTATCCACTAACTTTGTTCCAGGAAAGATCAGGCATATTCTGGCGTTTCATTTAAATATTTAAACTCACCTAAAGGAACTGCAGCATATTCCTGCTTCTGGCTTAGACCATCTTCTGTCCTTCAGGCTCAGATCCACCTCCTCGGGAACGTTGTCACCTGGGCTTCAGCTAACGTTGCTGCTCTGGTCTACTTGTGTCTGTCCCTGTGGTACTTGCTACGACGAAGGAGAAAGATTTACGACATCCCTGAAGGTTGGATTCCATTGTGTGTGTTGAGGGGAGGGTGTTCTGCTGCATTTTAATGGCCCCAACCCCCCCTATTTTTGCAACTCTGTGTTCAGCTGCAGCAGCACTACCTGACCCTAACGTTGTTATTAGGGACACACGAACATCTAGAGTAGCCCATGAAGAGGCTGGTCATGGCTATTGCAATACCACCATCACTTCATGAGAAGATAGAGTACCCAGCATATTTATCTGAGTAATTCTCTCGATGTAAGAAATGTCCAGGCCTCAGATTTAGATTTGACTGAGCTCTTTTGGGATAATTTAAAAGCAGTGGATGCTGGCTCTGTGGGGAGGGGTTTATTTTAGATGTGTTCGTTCCAGCCGAGGTCCCATCTCCTCCATGTGCCCAGGCAGTTTTATGCTGACCTTTCTGGGATTGCATTTTGTCATCATGCTGCAAAGCCTCTCCATGTTGACAGTGATGTCTTGATGGGGACTGCGTGACAGAACATAACCATTTCCCCGCGTTGAGTGTGGTTAAACTGAAGAGTGGGGGGAAAAATCCCAAACCACGACAGCAGGCAGACTCTTAGAGACTTTAGGTTTCCAGGGACTTTGGCAAGTGTGCTTTGAGGATCTCCTGTCTCCCACAGATGCATGGCAGCTCTGGGTGTCAGCTGGGGGGATCTCTGTGGGAGGCTGGGCCGTGAATTACCTGCCCTTCTTCCTGATGGAGAAAACACTTTTCCTGTACCACTACCTGCCTGCCCTCACATTCCAGATTCTCCTGATTCCCATCGTCTTGCAGCATCTCAGCGATCACCTCTGCAGGTATTTGGTTTTAACCGACAGATCAAGAAGTGACACAGTCCTTTTCTCCGGGGTTGTCACCCTGGCCAGCTGCTGCAGGGCGAGCAGCGATTTTTCCAGCAGTGGCCATAGTGTGTTATCTGCCTTTAGAGAAGACAGGCTATAGGGAGGTCTTCCTGTTGGCATTAGTGTTTGAGCAATCTTCATGGAACTTGACCACTCTTTCCCTCTCATCCCAGATCTCTGCTTCTCAAGAGCATGTTCAGTGCCCTGATCGTAGCCTGGTTCTCTTCGGTTTACTTGGTCTATCGCACATTCAGCCCTGTGACCTACGGGGAGCCCTCGCTGTCCGTTAGTGAGCTCAAGGACTTGCGCTGGAAGGACAGCTGGAACATCCTGATCCGAAAACAGTAACAACCACAGGCAAAAGGAAACGCCTTTTATGCAAAGCCAAGAATTTATTGTTAGTATAATTGAAATCTCAACATGTTGCCTGATCAAGTAATTGATAGTAGTCCAGCTTTAATTATTACAGAAAAAGAAAATAAAAGGATACTGTTACATATATAAAAAAACCAAGTTCCTAGCAGTAATATAGCTGTTCTGAGCACAATTCCCAGTCTCTACCCCTTACATTCACCCTTCCCCTGTCCCTCGGGGTCTGAAGGTTGCTGACTTCAGTCAACAGCATCCCAGGCCCTTTGCTGGGAAGAGCCACAAGGGTTTCTTCTTCCTCTTTCCTGAGAGTACGACCTTGATGGTTTCTTCCTTCTTGCCCTACGATGGCACCAGCCAGTTTTCGTTTCCTAGCACCTTGGTCTGCAATTCCGAGTTAGAAATTACTATAAATAGATACTCTCCAACATACTGGATACTTTTCCCTGTTTTCTGTTACTCCTAAAACCTGGGCTTTCCCAGCTCTAAAGGGCACACATCTTGAACTGTCTGTAATTGGCCCTGCAGTCTTCAGCATCATCCCATGGCTATGCTCCTCAACAGTGCATTATTTGCCCCCACTTTCACTGCTCTGCTATCATCTCTGTTTAATTACATTAGAGCATTACACTGAATTTATAAATAGTTCATTCTGCATAAAACGACTTGTCACTATTCTCTATGTATAATCATTTGGCATAACCACAACTTTTATGAAGCTAAGCAAAAATTAAAACAAGTAAGACATTAAAAAAATTGCAGTTACAGCTAAACAAGCTAAAACCAAAGCTTCAGGCAGGCCAAGAAGTCGGCCAAAGCCAGAAGAATCCTCAGCCCTGTGGCCCATTCCTGGCCATGGCAGTACCTCACCTTTGCTGGGCTGCAGGGTCACCCCTCCCACCTCAGCAGAGCTCCGAGCGAGGGGGAACGAAGCCCACGGACAAGGAATCCTGCTCGAACTTCCACACGCAGGTGCAGGGTGAAAACACTGCAGGTAACTCACTCAGCCCATGCCCTGGCCTGCAGCAGCAGAGGAATTCGCAGGGTGGGAGAAGGTGCGCGCGCAGCACTGGGATCACCCACTGAGGAGCGTGCAGTAGCTCTGTGCTGGTATTCAACATGGGTTCTTGTACCTATGCCACATTTGATTTATTTTTTCCAGGTGGCAGCAGCAGCAGGATATTGCAATAGACTCAAAAGCTGACCAAGAACAGCGAGCCCAGACAGAGCAGGCTGCTTTTCACTGTAGGCTTCCTGGCTGCTCTAACAAACGCTATTCCCAGCTGCGCTGAGCTCCCCCTGCCCCCAGAGGAAGCGATGATCGAACACCACAGTCATTCAAAGTAGATTTCAGTGACTGTTTTGCTCCTGCTTCAGTCAGCCCCATAGCTAATGCTTCCGTGCAGTAGCTCATACTCCATGTCTGTCACCCTGAGCTAAGCAGCAGCAGTTTGGAAGTGAACTGCATTAGAGACGTACCGCTGAAGTGTGGTGACCAGTCACGTAACGAACCTTTACCACGTCCAGCATTGAAAAGACTACAGGGATGACAATGCAGACTGCATTTTTTTTTAAGTTTCTTTTCCTTCTCTAAAACTTCAGCCATGACAGAACTAAAGCTAACAATTCTGAGTTAAGGGTGGAAAAAAAAAACAGCTGAGTCGAAGAGCATCTCCAGAAATGCTCCTTTCTGTACCTCTGTGCTGCTCTAGTGCAAGCAGCACAAATACTTTTTATAGAAAATGGTCATTTCTACTCACTGGTTCATTTGTTTATTAGCCAAAGTAACACACCCACAATCAACACAGCCAGACCCTGGGTTTAGAAAACTACCAAATATGAAAAAAAATCCTCTTAATACTATTCTCCCCCCACCCCCCTTCTTAAAATTACACCTTAAGCCCCGACTCAGGAAGGATACCACAAGGACACAGTCAAAGGCCCAACCAGCACTTCATTTCAGAAATACTTTTTTCCAGAAACTTCATGTTGCTGCAGTATCACTTATCTGGGGTAAGCAACAGAAACTGGGATGTCGCTGTTTATACTTCCAGCCTCGTCTGCTACTTTTAGAAAACCAGACATTCTTGAGTTTAAACTGCCCGAGTACGAGGCAAGCACTCCACCCCGATGGAGGGTTTCTGAGCATGCCCAGAGCTGTCTGTGCCGTCAGCAGGAGGGTCCTGCAGTTCCCAGCTTTCCCCCTTGCTGATCTTACCACCCAGCTCTGGGAGTGGACGGATTCTGCCAGCAGAATCTGCAACCAGCAGTACAAAAATGCCCTAAAAGTCACAAATACTGACAAGGTCAGGTTTCTGTTTCCATGAGCAACTCAATCCCGTTGGAGCTCACACATTCAGTAACTGTGGTAAAGGAGACTATTTGGGTATAAAAAATAATCATACAGTGTAGCAAGGGTCAGGAGCTTAGAAGGGAATAAATTAGGAACCAGAATCTTACGACTTCTTGGGTCTGTCCCCCCAGCTGACCTGCAAGTTCCCATTTGTCCCAGTCAGTCCCTGTTTCTGTCTCTATCTCAGGGCAGACATCCCTCTACAGGTCAATCCTTCTGCCCCCACACGCTACTATAGGCTAAACGGGAGGCTGGACAGCAGGAGAGCGATGAGAAGGTGCCAACAAGGTGGGAAAAGAGCAAGGACTGCACCTGCTTCTTAAAATGAACAGGGCGTGAGCTACTTTTGGATAAAGAATCTTTGTTTTCTCTTGAATTTCCCTGCTAAGGAAGATCATCTCGGGGAAGTGGGCTACCTTGCTAATCACCTTGCTAATCAGTGCTTAATTTGCAGGGCAGACTTCAGCATTAGATCTCATTTGAAAATGAAAAAAAAAAAAAGTAAAAGGCAGTAGCACTGCCCTCAACAGTTCATCAAGTGACATCGTAATGCCAGACAGAGGGAGGAAAGGGAGGGGGGCTGGAGGGGAAAGGGGCTTCCCTCTGCAAGAAGTTTCACACCAGTATCCCCTCCGCTGCTGGGTTGATTTAACAGGGCACTTCACCAACCATTCTGTTGAAGTCCTTTCCCAAAGTGGTCTTCAGTGTTGGTCTGGACCAGAGGCAAAGCCTTCAGCCGCTGACGGGTTAGTGCGGCCGGCTGCTGGACTCCAGGTGGGAGCGTTTGCCGGCCGCGAGCACGCTGCTGCTCTCCGTTTGCTCAGGGAACGGCCGCTTGTAGGTCCGACTGTGCCCGTTCATGGCCCCTCGCTGCCACTTGCAGATGTCTCCGTTTAGGATGTCCTGAATGTGCTGCACTATGAGGTTGATGGCAACTGCAGAGAGGAACGGGAAACAGAGGACACGTAGGCTTTCCCAGCAGAGCTATCTAGAAAATGTGGAGCATCCAGCCCCGTTCAACTCAAGTTTTAACAAGCCCTTAAATGGAACTGTGCCTGTCCTCTGCAGCGAGGTCAAGCCTCCACCAAAACCAGCAGCTGCAGCACCAGCTCTGACACTGGTGTGCTGCTCTGCGTCTCCAATCGTGTGGCATTTTTTCCAGCCCTCCACAGGCTGGTTATCCCGGTCGGGCTCTGAGCAGCTCCCTCCCCTCCAGCCCTCCCCCAGAACACCTTTCCTGAGAAGCAGGCAAACAAGGCCATGGTGTGCCACCTGCTCCCTTCCCAGCCCTGGAGATGGTCTCCCCAGAGAAATCAGGCAGAGAACCCAACTCCCTTTTACCCATGTTGTCAACTCCTCGGGGGATGATCACATCTGCGTACTTCTTTGTCTGCAAAACAGCAATGGTGGTGGAGACTGTTAATGAGGAAAGTCACCTTTATCCTAGGAAGAAGCTACCAAAGGCCAGAAAGCTGAAGTCAAAGGTGGAGGGGTTTCCATGCTCTGGGGCCAGAAGTTAAAGCTCTCAGACAGGGTAACGCCCACATGAATGGAGAAGTCACACTGGCTAGTGGGCACTGGATTTCAGGTCAGGGATTGCTCTCACTGGCCCTTTGCACTGAATCACCAGGTAGCGGGACAAGTGTGGAGTACTTGCTTTCACACCTCTGAGCAGCACACTGCCTTCAGAAGGGTCACCTCCTTCAGGGATGAGCTCTATTTGCTAAGAGCTGGCTCCAATCAGCATTTCACAAGCCATTGCTAAATCTCTGCCGAGAGCCAAGGCACCCAGTGAGCATGTGAAATTCCTTCCTGCCTCTGATGGCTCTTTGCCACCACAGAGCCCCTGCTTAGAAAAAAAATGCTGGCAAATTCAGCTTTTCTAATGATACTTTTACAATCCCAGAATTGCTTTGATCTAGAGCAAGAGGTGCCTTTTCCATCTTATTTAATCCACATACAAGCCTGTGTTCTCAAAGGGGTTCTTGCAAATCATTTTAATTACATAAGCACATAAACTGGCCCCTCGTCATACAACGCAGCAGGCCAAGGCTAGAATGGTCTGCCCCAGGTTTTCACTGGTGTTCCCTGTTGAGAGGATCTGTTGGCAACCAACCCCTTTCCCTCCTACAATACTTGAGTCAACACAGAGTGGGAGTGTTTCTGTCAAAGGAACCCACATTAAAATAGCCACAGCAGTGAGTGGTGAGAGAACTTGTGCAGCCTTAGGGACTTCTGTGGGGATTTGCAACACAAGGGACCAACCATTTAAGTTCCTTAAACAAGCAGCTCATAAATAGATGAAGCAGAGGGGAGAGAATGGGACTTGTGAAATACACATACCAACCACCACCACTGCTGCATCTACAGTGCAGCTAATCCCCTTCTCTTCTGCCCCCAACCCCCCCCAGATCAAATCAGTGACCTGTTTCGTACCGGTAAGCAGAACTCCTCAAAGGCAGGCTTGACGAACGTGGTGTACTGCGTGAGGATCTGCTCAAGGTCCCTCCCACGTTTCATATCTCGCAGAACTGGGACGGGAAGATAAACGCCCTGAGTCTTCCCACACAGCCAAGGATGGATAAGGAACGCGAGCAGGCTGGTGCTGCCCGTGACGGCAGAGCCTCACCTCTGCGGGACAGCCGGACGTCGGAATCCGTGTCCACAAAGAGCCGGAGATGGAACATGTCCCGAATGTCTTGATTGTAGAAAACCAGGATTCCCTCAAACAGAACAACGTCGGCAGGATAGACGACCGTCGTCTCTGCCAGCCTGCCAGGAAAAAACACCCAGAGCACGTTGACAAAGGGGTGTCACGCCACAGTCAGGCTGGGGACGGTCGGGAACATCCATGTACACACCTCCAGACTTTGCACAACACCGAAACCTACCGGGAATGGGTCACGAAGTCGTATGTTGGTACCTCGACTGTTTTCCCCTCAACAATATTTTTCAGGGTTGTATGCATCAAATCATTATCAAAAGCATCTGCAAGAGGAAGGTTTAAAGAGGGAGCATTTCAGAGGCTGCTGT
>JAAGNO010020546.1:51630-70507 GCA_033439905.1 Ceryle rudis | reverse complement strand
TTTTTTTTCTTTTTATTTTTTTTTTTTTTTTTTTCCCTTGGTGTCTACAGTGTTAGATGGATGAAATGTAGTGTGGTGTCAGGCTATTTATATTGTTGACATGTTGACTGTCCAACGTCAGTTATGAACTACTGATCCTCCAGCATTCAGTAATATCCAGAAAAAAACCCTATATTTAAAAGATTTTTATAAAACTTAGCTAACATCCCAAGCTGTGTCTTGGATCTGCCAGGGCAAAATTAGCTGTTTCTAATATTGACATCTCTGTATGCTCATTGTGAAAATTTCCATTTTGTGTGTTCTTACCATGTGGTATTCATTTTTATCAGTGTACTAAAAAGATGTGGAATAAATGTAGTTTACGGTCATTGTTTTGTATAGGCAGTACATCATATCTATAAAGTTTTTTCAGTTCTACTGTTAGTTATGATGTGTTTGGCCTTCAATGGTCTAATTTAATCTGTAAGCACACTTATAAAATCTCAGTCTCAGTCTGGCTTTTAGCAGAACTAAGAGTGCAACATGTTTGACTTTGGAATATACAATTCCAATAAAGCTATATTACTGTGTTAGAGAGTAACAGGATTGAAAATCATGTTCTTGTCCTTTTTTTGGTCTACCACAGGGTCCTGCATTTTATGGACTAACATGACCACTGGGGATCACATCAAATATGTTTAGTGTCTTTCACTGTAGCAGTCCCAGGCTGGTGGAAGGGCCCTGAAAGTCTGATGCAGCTGATGTGACTTTATATAGGCTCAGGGAACTGTGACTTCTGTGATGGGCAGGTCAGGCCTTGAAGGACTTGTTAAAAAGGCAAACAAAACAAGCAAACTGAATCAGTAAAAAACCATATTTACAATTCTTGTTTTGAAATACCTTTGGGAAGCAGTTTAATCACAAGAAGATATGTCTTCTACCCTGAAAAAGAAATAGTTAAATATTGATTGCAGAGGGTACATCCAGAACTCCAGATGCAATTTTCCTGTTTGGAATAGTACAATCTGTGAGGAGACTGACCTTCATCCTTCTCAGTTCTCAAGGAAAATGCTATCTGCTTTGTATGGTTGCACTTTGCAAATAAAAATAGTAGAGATTACAGGAATAATGGACAAATGTATGTTTTCTAGCCTATAGCAAGGGAGATCTTCAGTTCCCTACAGGATCACAAACCATCTTGGTGATGTTCAACAGCTCTGCTTGCTTTCTTTGCTCTAGTTCCCCATCTATTAAATAAAATTGATAATTCACAGAGTTGTGTCATGGTTTAACCCTGGTGTGTAGCTCTGGGATGGAAGAGAAAATCAGAAGGGCAAAAACTTGTGGATTGAGATAAACACAGCTAAGATAAGCAAAAAAAAAAAAAAAAAAAAAAAGCAAAGATATGCATGCAAGCAAAGCAAAATAAGGAATTCATTTCAGCACTTCCCATCATTAGGTAGGTGTTTACCATTTTCAGGAAACCAGGGCTCCATCACATGTAACAGTTACTTGGAAAGACAGACACTGTCACTCTGAACATCCCCTCCTTTCTATTCTTCCCTGCACCTTTTATTGCCAAACATGACATCATATGGTATGGGTTATCCCTTCGGTCAGTTGGGATCAGCTGTCCTAGATGTGTCCTCTCCTTGTGCACCCATAGCCTATTTGATGTTAGGGAAGGTTGAGAAGCCAAAAAGACCTTGATGTTGTGTCAACACTGATCAACAGAAGTTAAAACTGCCCTATGTTATCAACACCATTTTCAACACAAATCCAAAAAAACTGCATGACATTATAGAAAGAAAATTATCCCAGACAAAACAATACGTTGTTATCTTAAATACATTAACAGTTGTGAAGTACTCGTGCATCGTAGTAATGGTAGCTGTAACAAGAGACAAACTCTTCGTCATACTCCATGAGAATTACAGGGGCTAATCCTTCCAGAAAGTACTCTATAAAGATTGTCATCCATTTTCTCAACCTTCATCTTGTCCTACAAACCTGTGGTATCTCTGATTAGATTTTATCATTACCATCAGGTGAGTTTGTAGCATGATCATAATATTCAGTAAACCATGACAAGATTTCTCCAAGCAGGGTGATTTCTTTTTTTTTTTTTTTTTTTTTTAATCAGAGCTTGGCAAAACCAGTAAATTTCAATAAGCAGTACTTTTCTCCAACTGCTGACAAATTTGGAAGTTCAATGACATTCTTACTTAGGTTGTTTAATTTTCTGTGGTACGGGAAAACAGCACAAAGTTGAATGACATGAACAGAAAGGAAATTGCCTACGTTTTTAAAAAACTTTTTCTTTTTTTACAGAAAGATTTCTTGGGTTTATTTTCTTGGTAGATTAGAAAAGTTTTAGAAACTGAGATAGGCATTTTTTTGCCCTAGTTTCTTAAGTGTTCTCTAATGGTTACAGATCTACTTGTAAAACTCCTTCCTCATACAGCAAGAAAAGTCTATTTCTATGAGCAAGAGTTTGCAGGGTCAAGGCTTATAGTTGTAATAGAATACTCAGGCAGAACTAAACAACAAAGAATAAAGTGAAAAACACTAGTAAATTAAAATAAAGCTGGAATACACTCAATTAGCTAAATTACTATTGATATCTGTCATTATAAAGTACCCAGGGCTGTATAATTTTGTTCTAATCCCCTAAATGCGCAACTAAGCAAGTGAGAGAACATATATTCCTACAACCCCCAGTGGAGACATTGAGATTATGCATGCTCTCACTAATTTAAAGAGGGACTTTCACACTGGGATACATTTTAAAAAGAGAACATTTAAATAAAAAGTAATTTGGTCTGCCTGTAATTGTATTCCCCTTGCTGTTATTGCTAATTATTGAAGATATTTGTGCTTGAATGGGTGAACTCCTTTTTTATTTTTAATTTTGAACATCTTAGTTTCTACTTCTACTCAATCCTGTTGAAATCACAGGGTCAGGGTTTTTCTTTCATATTCCAGTTTACCAGTGTCTGTGTGGTGGGTTGACCCTGGCTGGATTCCAGGTACCCACCAAAGCCACTCTATCATTCCCCCTCCTCAGCTGGGCAGGTGGTAGAAAATACAATGAAAGGCTCATGGATCCGCATAAGGACATGTAGACAACACTCAGCAATTACCATCATGGGCAAAACAGACTTGGGGAAATTAGTTTAGTTTATTACCAATTACGATAATCAGAAATAAACCCAAATCTTTAAAACACTTTGTCCGCTACTCTTCTCATCTTCCCAGGCTTAACTTCACTTCCACTTGGCAGAGTAGGGGGACAGGGAATTTGGGTTGCGGTCAGTTCATCACATGTTGTCTCTGTCACTCCTTTCTCCTCAGGGGAAGGGCTCCTCACACTCTTCCCCTGCTCCAGCACGAGGTCCCTCCCACAGGAGACAGATCTCCATGAACTTCTCCAACATGGGTCCTTCCCACAAGCTGGTTCTTCATGAACTGCTTCAGTACTGGTCCCTTCTACAGGGTGTAGTTCTTCAGGAACTGACTACTCCAGCATGGGTCCTCCACGGGGTCACAAGTAGTGCCAGCAAAGCTGCTCCAGTGTACGGTCCTCTCTCTCCATGGGTCTACAGGTCCTGACAGGGGAACAACTTGCTTCACAATGGTCTTCACCATGGGCTTCAGTGGAATCTCTGCTCCAGTGCCTGGAGCACCTCTTCCCCCTCCTTCTTCACTGACCTTCGTGTCTGCAGAGTTGTTTCTTTCCCATATTGCTCACTCCTCTCTCTGGCTGCAATTGCTGTTCTGCTAGGGTTTTTTTCCTTTTAAAATACTTTCACACAGAGGCACTACCACTGCTGCTCATGGGTTCAACCATAGCCAGCAGTGGGGCTGACTTTCAGCTGGCATTTGTTTTATCAGACATAGGGGAAGCTTCTGGCATCTTCTTACAGAAGTTACCCTGTAGCTTCCCCACCCCTTCCCCCAAAACCATGCCACACAAACACGATACAGTCATTAAAGAGGCAAAGTCAGAACACTCAAATGAAGGGAATCCTACAAAGGCTTGGCTAAAAGATAAAACCAGTTTAGAGCCAGCCATATTGAAACTAGAAGTAATATTAAAAAAACCCAGAAGTTTGAACAGTAAAGTTGATGAGCTCCTCAAACAAATTCCTCAGAGAATTAGTGGATCTTTTCTCTCTGTAAATCAAGCTATGTATCAGCCACATACATGCTATTGTGGTTGTTTTTAATGTATAGGAAGATAATTATCTATTGACCCTTTCTGGCCTTAAAACAGTCTAGTTTAAACTTTGGCCTTACTCTACTGGAACTGAAAGGTGATGAGCAGTGCAGTGAAGATGATTATGCTTAGAAACAGTTGTCCTTATTTCACTCTATGATTCATGTCTAATAAAAAATGCCATCCTTTCTTTCCATACAGAGCAGCATAGTAGAAGAAAAGCCCTGTGATGAGTATAGCCCTGTCATAAGAATATGTGTTTGTTAACATTCTCATCCAAAGTATGGATGGGCTTTTTGTAGTCATTTTATATAATGTGGATTTGTGAATTTTGAGCATGGTGGGCAACTGGTAACTCCTCAGCAGTCCAAGCAAAATTTCCATGCTGGGGGTACATCTCGTAAAAATCAACAGAGAGGTCTTGACTCAAAGCTTCTGGGTGAATCAAAGTTTCAACTGTGGGAGAGTGTGGGATACTCAGAGTTGATCAGGACAAGGTTACTAGGCTATCCCTGTTCCCTGATGTGTGCTGGTTCAGTGATGGAAGACATTATAATTCTTTGATAGTGAACTACTCACAGAGTTCCATTATTATTATTCTGAAACATGGTATGGATCTTATATTTTTCCAGCCATATGAGGGATTTCAACTGTGGTTAATAGGATCAGAGCACCTTGCTGTCCCCCAAATTAACATATCTGAATTCTTATTTTCAGACAGCATATTTTTGAATAAAATGTCCCAACCTTTTCCTAACAGAATTACCAAATCTAGCAATATGCTATCATGGTTTTCAAGGCACACCCTGCTTTTCAGGTGATTACAATGTCTTTTGATAATTTTCATTGTTTATCCTAATAAGTTGTACATATATGCTACAAATCTGAACATTTTCGGAATACATTTTTGCTAACAATAATAGCTTATTAAATCACAGAATCACAGAATATTCATGGTTGGAAAGGACCTCCTAGATCACCAAGTCCAACCATACCCATAACAAAAAACCACCTAACACTCCCCCCCCCCAACACCTAAATACCTAAATCATCTTGCTTAAGTAAAGATACCTCATCTGTCTTTAGTTTTCAGCTACATTAGTCTCAGGTCTGGCCATTAGATTATTTCTTAATATTGCAGTTATTTTATATTTCTGGTTATGTGGCTTAGCAATTACATGAACAAGGTAAAAACAGAAGAATTAGGAGTTGTTAAATGAAAAAAAAAATGTGATGGTAGATTTGAAACGGTCTAAAAAAATTGTTTTAGTACAAATCAAGGGAAACTGCAGAATTCCTTGCTATGCTAGCATGCTCAGACTAGATGTGCTAGGTAATGATACGCATGGACCATCATTTTCTGGCACTGAGGCTGACTGGCAAGGATTTG
This sequence comes from Ceryle rudis, assembly GCA_033439905.1. Lineage (NCBI taxonomy): Eukaryota > Metazoa > Chordata > Aves > Coraciiformes > Cerylidae > Ceryle > Ceryle rudis. The sequence goes on along the minus strand of JAAGNO010020546.1, from coordinate 64,919 downwards.
CACTAAAATCTTATAGCCTCCAAGACAGAGTAACTACATCCAGACTACCTATGTAGGACTGGTCCTAGCATGTGTATAACTCCCAGATTGTGCCTGGAAGTTATTTGAAAGAATTCTAATTGGTACAAGCCAAAACTGTGTTTAGGGACTGTTATAACAGCTTAACAGATGATCTACTTACACTTGCGGGAATATTTCCTGGCTCTGTTTATATCATACTGTTGACATAGCCTACAGATATTAAACCCATAAGTAGTTAAAAAAATAAATTAAATAATAGTAAAAAAAAAAATCTATTAAATACAAAAATGCATACAAAGTAAGGACTACATGTTATCTACAAAAGCAAGAAGGAAGTCTCTTTAAGTCACAAACAGCTGAAGACTAGCAGAGTATCACTAAATGCTTACTTTATTCTTAGATTTGTCCCTGGGGACAAATTGTACAGTTGTGCCCAGCTAGTCTGTTCTCGTCTATTGCCGAGAACAGAGTATCAGAAAGGCAGATCTTTGGTTTTATATTCAACAAATGCAGGGTCAGATGCAAAAAGTGGTTGGACTGAAGGTGGTTCCATGACAGGGGACTTACGCAATATCAGGGTATGTGTTAGGTAAGAGGACAACATGAAGTTTAACTTTGAAAAACAATCTATCCTAGACTCCTGTAAGAAATTTTGCTTATTGCTGATGTATTACATCCAGCACATAAGATTGTGGAGCCAGGCAGATATTGCCACACAATACTAAGAAAATGAATTGTGTCTATGCCATAGGAACAGAGCAGGAGACAAGACGTAGTAGGAGGTTTATGAGAGGGGATTAAAGGTTCATGGCAAATCTATGCCTGGAGCTCTAGAAAAGCAATTAGGGAGGTGAGCTGATCACTTCCCATTACAGATGAACTGCTATAGCACATAACCCTGCCACTTTAATACTTTAAGAAGCAGCTGTATGGAAAATGGAAGATAACAAGAATATCTGGTGACTAAAGATATACAAAAAAATACATACATTTTCAAAATACTGACATTTACTATTCAGTCCTTTGAAAATGTAACAGCTTTGGAAAGTGCACTCTCCCTGTCTGCACACACACACACATGTATGTATATATATATGAATGTATATAGCTACCTCTCTCTCTGTCTTTAAAATATGCATCCAAAAGCAAAAAATCCAATTGATGTAATGTAATATTGTGTGACGGAAGGATATGGGATATTGTGCATCCTTCATCATAGACAACTCCAGACAGCATTCTTAAACAGAACAGCTAACCCCACTATCTTTTAGGTAAATGTTACATTTTTTTCACATTAGATTTAGGTTTGCTGTTCCAGTTGTGTCTCCCTTTTCAATAACTGAAAATTGTTCCTGTGTTTACCTTTACTTTTTAAACTGACAGGTATGAACACATAATATATTATTGCTCAGGGACTGGCATGTGTGACTAACCAACTGGAGGGAAAAAAAAATCCATTGCTTTTAGACTGATCAATATTAGTCTTCATCCCAATTGTGTGATCTTGGATGTTGCTAGAATGCATCTGTAACCACTTTCAGAGGGGACACTACACATTTATTAAATCTGAGACAGCACCATTACAATCAACTAAAACTCGAGATCTGCTGAACACTTGAAACTATAATTTCCAAATATCTTTCTTTTCTTTAATTGAGGTTTGTTCTGCTGACAGATGAATGCACCCTCAGCTGAATTTGAATGAACTGCTGCAATAATCAGTGACTCTACTTGAATGAAAAAACACATCGCCTGGCTCTCTGCATGGTTATGTCTAGGAATGTCTCTCAGGCAGACCTGACTTCTACTTTTCCTAATTAAAAGTGGTAATAACTGTTTTATTGGATCTAAATTACACTTTTATTTGACAAACTTAATCTGAAGTGTGACCTATCAACTTAATGACATTTTGAGGCTGGGCACAACTGTACATAAATTAGAAAAGAGTGAGATGCTATTCAATATACAGGTAAAGTGAAGAGAGAAGAAAAATAGCCAACAAGCAAATGAAGGATGAATCCACAACAAAACATTGTAGCTAACAAAGTTTGCAGTTTGGAATGGAATCAGAGATAACTCTGCAGAGTATTGCTTAACCAGCTAATGTCTAAAATCAAATGTATGGAACTTTGAAGTTTCCGATAGCTGTGGTTTGATTTCTATAATAAAAATGCAGGAAGTTTTAGAATTGAATTTGCAACTAAAGAATGAAAATCTTGCCTTAGTTGTCTGAACAACAAGAGTATCTCACTTTTTCATGTGCTTTTCATCCATAATTCTTTAACCACTTTAAACAGACAGCTGAGCAACCTCATCTACATTGTCCAAACGAGGGAGCTACTGAGATTGTACTACAAACTTGAATTTTTGAAGTCACACCTAAGAACCTGATAATGTTATGTCCCATGAGGGGTAGAGATACTTTATAGGGAGTGGTATTCATCACAGCTTCTCAGGAACAGAGGACAAGGTTGTCGTCTGACCCTGAGAGTTAAATCTGGGATAGGGATTCTGCTTACTAGAGTTGAAATATTCCTGATAGCACAAAGCCCCTTCACAGATGAAGTGGAGACATGAGACGGTAAGAAATGTTTGGAGAAATTGTTGGGAAAATTTATGTTGCAGGTATGTCAAAGGCCTAGGGTGATTTTTTTTTTTTTTTTCAAGAACTGCAGAATTGCTGAAAGAAGTCATGGAAACATTTCAATACATTGTCTGCTTCAAAGCAATTTTTTTGAAAAAAAAAAGAAAAAAAAAAGAAGTTGAGAATGATCCCACTGTGACAATTCTATAAATTTTTTAAATTTGAAGAAAAATGAATATTTTATATTTTTCTAATTTATTCCACAAAATATAACTTCATTTAACATTAAAAATATACAGGAAATCAGAAATTATTGAAATTAAATTTTTCAAGTACTTCAGTTGAACGTTTTGGAATGGTTAGATTCAGTCTGTTAAAAGGTTTTAGATTTTGATTTACTACTTCAAAGTGTGAAGAGAAAAATGCTTACATTTTTAAATCATAGAGGTGTGACAGCCAAAGTCAAACTTTAAGGCTAGGTTGTCATGATAGTAAGAAACTGAATTGCTGAGTTTCAGCAAGTAAACTTTTGTGGAAGAGCTGTGACCTCTGGCTGTGAATGCACAGTCACTCCTCATACTTTAAGTGATTCTAAGAAGCATATTGTGCATTGCCTTTCCCATAAACAATGAAACTGTGACTGTCCAAAAGATATCTTTGGAAGTACAGAGACACACCTTGAGGAGCCTTGGAAGACAGCATCAGGTTTGTATTTCTCCAGAAGTAATTTTTCCAGCTACACATTGATATAGTGACACAGATAGTGAATCTCTGAAGATTTTCACAGTTTCACAGAACAGCTGAGGTTGGAAGGCACTTCTTGAAATCATTGAGTCCAATCCTCCATCTCAGACAGGGTCACCTACAGTAGGCTGCTCAGGACCACTTCCAGTAGGGTTTGGAATGTCTCTAAGGCAACTCTACAACCTCTTTGTGCAAGTGCTAGTCACTCTCACAGTAAAAGGATGTTTTCTTGTCTTCAGATTGAGTGTTTCTGTTTCTGCTCATTTCCTCTTGTCCTGAAGCAATGGCCTTTTAGTGGCCTACTAACAGTATAGTGGTAACAGATTAATGAAATGCATATGTCTTCCTGGGAAGAATAAACTTTCCATAGTTTCTGTCAATGGACAAGTTTTCCATATTTTTCTGTTAGGTTGAAACTGTACAGTCACCAATATTAGCTAAGGGAAAATATTCCAGAGGGTGTTAGTCAACAGACAATAAAAAAGTTTCATATCACATAACTGTTATCTTAAACTTTGAGCTTATGTGGGAAGGATTTTAAATTCAGCCAAACAAAAGAATTGTATTTCTGCTATGACCTTGGAGTAGTAACTAAGTTATTTAGAAAACAAAAAGGAAACTAGTCACTGAAAGTGACACAAGGAGCTTTGCAGAATTTGTCACCTCTTACAGGGCCTGATTTTTTTTTCCTTTAGTCAGAACATGTGTTCTCAGTCAATTGCATAAAAATAGTAAGGAAAAAAAAAAAAAAAAGAGAAAATACATGGTGTTTTTACGGTGAGCACTTGTCTATAAAATGTCTAACTTGTCTGTTTAATCTATAATATCTTTTTCTGAAACTTGGACAATATTTTTTTTATACTCTCTTTAGCCTAGGATGCACGCAAACACACACATTCCCATTGAATAAATGTACGAGGAATAATCTCCCAGAAGAAGACATATATTTCTTTCCCCATAATATTACCACACACTGAACTTCTGATGACCAGCCAAGCTTATCTGGCGGGTACAGCTGTGAACTCTAGGATCAGTGATTACTTATATGAATGAAACCCTAAAAACTGCAATGAATCATGATTGCAGGAGCCTCACAGCTCAGTCCACACGTATTGCATGAAATATGTCACACATGAGGTCTGTTTTCACCTGGCTTGAACAAGTTCCTCATTGAAATATCCAGTTCAAGTTCTCTATGTGTCATGGTTTCTCTGGGGGCTTCCGCCAGCTTCTCCAGGATTGGTTGCAAGCCCAGCCCTTCACAAGGAAAAGAGAACTCTCACTGGGGCTCCCGACGTAGAGAGAGTTCTCTTTTCTTTGTGAAGGGCCGGGCAAAAGTAAAATCACTGAACAGAACCAGCTCTGTTCTCACCCAAACCAGGACACTATGCTTGTTTCCAAAGCTCTTTTAATAACAACTATGTACTAGCCATATTGGGCTGACTTAGGGGGAAACATAGTGAGAGATTTAAAAAATTACTGCTATTATTACTACTGCCCAAAATCTACTTGAGTAGAAAGTCATTAGAAGCATTTAAAGGGCATCTGAGGGGTGGGAAGTAAAAGAAAGGTGAATTCACAAGAGAAACAGAATAGTTAAGGTGAGGAAAGGGACTGTTATGGATTAAATTTGTAGTTAGTAGTGTGTTGCTGCTTCCCATTTGAGCTCCTTCAATGCAAGGTCTAGTTACCTCACAATCTTAAATCTATATTTTCAAGATTCCCCCATGGAGAAATTGAAAATTATTCTCTTTATTTTATAATGGACAACCAAACCACAAAAGCTGTATCTATACTGTTGATATGAACAACTCCTAACCTGGGCTTGAAGGCACATGTTCTGGTTGCTGGGATTCTCAGCGGGGAAGTTCTATGGAGAGCAGGCTGCTGGACATCAAGGGGGAAAAAAATCCCAAGTGTGTTTTCTAGTTTTTACCTAGAGTCCTGGATTCCTTTCCAAGAAATGGAGAATGCCAAGTACTTTTGAAAAGCAATTAAAAGAGCGAAAACTACAAAGGAAAGCCTAGAATTCATGATTTGGGACTTTTAAACTAGAAAGGCAGTGCCTATAGCACTAATGTGGATTGATTTAAAGGTCTTCCAAATCAAAGAAAAACACCTTTCTTGTACTAGAAAGAATTCACTAGTTGAAGTAACACAAGCTTTTGATGCTTCTGCAAATCACTGTGATATAAATGTTTATTGCATATTTTTCAGTCTGTTTTGTTTTATTACTTTGTGCTGGTTTTTTTGTTTCATTTCCCAAAGAAAAAAAAAACCAAACAAAAAACCAAAACAACCAACAAGCCAAACAACAAACAAGAAACCCCACAATATTGCATGGAAAAGATACATATTTTCACCACATTCACTACCCTGCAGAAATAGCAAATTACAACTAATCTGGATTGTATGGATTAGCGGGTCCTCACCACTATTGCCCATGATACTTGAAGATTTCTTTGGGAAATTACAGGTTTATTTGTTTATTTGTTTGGTTTTTACTGGTTGCACTAGTCTTTTGACCAGCTTTTATGTAAGTATAGGAAAGCAGCTAAATCCTTACATATTAAAATTATTTCACCTATGGTTCAAATAAACCAAATGGACATCACCATGTTTTACAGTGCTAATAAATGAGATCATTTCCTTATGTACATAATAAGATAACCCTAACAGTAGGATGCCTGAACACACCACTAAATCAGGGAACAGTAAAATTTTACCATAGGATGAATATCAGTATGAACTGGGATTGATAATGCTGTTCATTACACAAGCAGGAATCCCAGCTACCCAGCTGAGGAAAAGATTGAAAATAAAATGAAATGCAATAGAGATTTTGTTTTGTTCTTTTTCTTGGAAAGCTTTGAAGACAAGAAAATGGAAACTAAATATGTATCTCTGTCTCTTTCTTGTTGATATGTTTGCATGTGTAGATAGAAAGTGACAGAAAGTAAAAGAATGAAATTAGTATGTTTCATTAGTATGTTTTGAGTAGGGCAAAGACAGGTTTTGGTAGAAACAGATACTTATGCTCCCTCTTCCCACCCATAGTCTTTGGTAATAGTGGCAACATCTTGGAAACACAGCCAGTACTTCTGTGTGTCTGGAGTCAGACCAAAATTAACAAAAGCTACAGCTATGGTACAATAGGTTAGCCATAAGCCAGCAGTGTGCCCTTGTGGACAAAATCTGCTACCTTGTGGTGCATTACAAGAGTGTGATCAGCAGGTTGAGGGAGGCTCTTTTCCCCCTCTACTCTGCCCTAGTGAGGCCACATCTGGAGTGCTGTGTCCAGATCTGGGCTCCCTAATTCAAGGAACTACTGGAGAGAGGAGAATGGTTTACAAAGATGATTAGGGACCAGAAACATCTCTTACAGGGAAAGGCTGAGACACCTGGATCTGTTTAGCCTGGAGAAGACTGACAGGGGATCTTAGAAATATTTACAAATATCTAAAGGGTGGGTGTGAAGAGGATGTGCCAGACTGCTATCAGTGATGCCCACTGATAAGACAAAGGGCAATGGGCAAAAACTAGAACAATGGAAGTTCCACCTAAACATCCGGAAACACATTTCTACTATGAGGGTGATGGAGCACTGGAACAGACTTCTCAGAGAGGCTGTGGATTTCCCTTCTCTGGAGATATTAAAAACCTGCCTGGATGTGATCCTGTGCAACCTTGTCTAAGTGAACTTGCTTTGGTGAGGGGTTGGACTAGCTGATCTCTAGAGGTCCCTTGCAACCCATACTTAGTATTTGCAGTGACATGGGGAGATAAGTCAGAAAGTACTGCCATCCTTTCCTATGTTTTGTTGTGAATAGTGCTGCTATGATTGGAAAAGTAAGGAAAATACATTACTTATTAGTTATTTTTTGAGATTTTTATTGAGTCTTGTACAAGGTAAAAAGTGGTTGGGGACACGAAAGTGAAAAGTAGTTGTTTATACAGACATGTATAAACAATTCAAATGACAGGTTACAAAAGATCCTAATGCCTTTCTAAAACAGATTTATGTAATGTATTGACAGCTGCAGAATTTCTTATTAGTGGGAAGGTGTACACAAGACCTTGCTTAGGGCAGTATATATACCTAATGCATGACTGTCACTCATACAGGGTCACAGCTTTTTGATGTAGTATTATTTCAGGTCTTGAAGGAAGTCACACTTGAGGAATCACACCTGAAACATCAGCTGGAAATCTGCCTTTTCCTTGGAATAAATATTTTTGCAGGATTTCAGAGGAAGGGATTTTTAAAATAGTTGTGAGACTATAGAAAAAGTTGTGAGACTAAGTAGGATTTATGATTTACAGAATCATTGACTTACAGAGTAATTGAAGTTGGAAAGAACCTCCAGAGTTTGTCTAGACCCACCCCTGATTCAAAGCAGGTTCACCTAGACTTGTCTGATCAGAGCCTTTTCTGGTTGTGTTTTGTCTGCGTATGAGGAAAGAGATCCTACAACCAGCCTCTCCAGGCAGCTTGTTCCAGTGTTTGATCACCCTTACAGTGATAGTTTTTCCAACTTATATCTTCTCCTTGGGTTTCAAGATTAAAAAGTATAGATTGGGTGGAGTGTTTGTGTAGTGCATATGTGTATATACCAAGGGAGTAGTAACTTATTAAGAATATTTAATTCATCTTTTGTCTGCACTCAAACAGCTTAATGGTAGTCACCAAACCAAAATGGTGGAGTATCCTACTTACCTTCCATAAGATATTTGCTTTTATATAATACCAGCTGAAATTACATAAAAAGCTGTTTCTACATAAAGATTGGGGGGTCAATATTCAGGTGGTGCATTTGACCTTTGTTGTGAGAAACTACATGTATGCAGTTTAAGGGTTTCTTTCACAAACATGCAAGTTATTTTCCCCTGAAGTTAGTTAATGTGGTATTGCTGGAAATAAGGTGGAACTTCATATAAATTGAGATCACTGTGAGGGTTCATGTTGTCTTCTTCGGTGTTGTCTTTCTTTTTAAATAACTGACACATACAGAATGACTTTAGCTAAACAGTTATATGTTGATATTAAAAGCATTTTCAAATATTCTATTCAGACAAGTAAATAGCCACTGAAAGTTGAAGGTGGCTTCTAAGGTACTCTTCAGTCCCCAAGGTTAAAAAAAACCCAAACAAACCACAGGAAATATCTTGCAATTTCACCATGACATTAAATGCTCTATGATAAATATGCAGTGAAATAAAGTTGATAGACTTGCTGAATATATTGCAGATGTATTTTACAGGTTAAACTCTTTAAGTATTGTATTATAATAGCGTCAGTCTAACTATACATCTATATGTTCCTGTGTTTGTTGTGTTTTTACTTCAGAAGACCCTTCCAACCCAAACTATTCTATCATTCTGTGAACCCCAAACCTACCTACAACACTTTACGTTAACCAATATTCTTTAAAATAGGTTTTCAGAAGTCCTAAAAAGACTTCTGCACCATGATGAAATTACCTTGTGTGTATAGTGTCTCTAAACAGCTTGATTACCACCTCCACTGAGTCTCTACCTCAGTTAGAAATGCCTGCCAGTCCCTTCTGAGATTCATGAGAGTTTATTAAAGGTTGCTACAAGTTACTTCTAGGGAAAATGTCATTGGTTACTATATAACTATGTTAGGATAACTTACAGCAACCTTGAAGCAATTTACGGCTTCTTGTGTGAGGGGGTGATATAGAATCTTACTATGTAAATTTGCTAAACCATACTTCACTTGAAAGTTTTTTCCTCCTCCCATGACCAGCACGCTGAGCTAAAGAAAGCAGTATACACCTTCCTGACACACTTGAACATGACGATTATATTGAATATTCAGTTATTTCAATGTGCTTTTTAATTTCCACAAAGAAGTGAAGAATTAAATACAAGAATTGCAACATGAAGGTGCAAGGAACAGAAAGAAGACATTTATCATATCTCATTTTTTTGGCTTTTTGTTACTCAGTTTTGATATTTTTATTTTTTTTTCCTAAGCTTGATAGCTTAGGAGTTTTATGCTCACCATAACACATCTGTAATATTTAAGTGTTTTCCAGTTGTATCTTAATGCTGTGGATGTTCTAATCAATTAAGGTTCTTCACTGAACTGTGGCCCTCTTATTTTCACTCCTCCACCTTTCTTCCATGAAGTCTCTTCAGTGTGGCCACATGCCTACTTGTCTTTATGTATGGATGTACTTGTTTGTTCTTTGAACATAAATCAGGTTTTTTCATTGTCTTTCTCTTAACTTCGCTTATCTCCATCTGAATTTCCTCAAGATCCTGTATTCTGTGGGGCTCAATTTAATTTCCAGCTAACCAAAAAGCTGCTTGCACAGCATCCAACAGCATAAACAGTATTTCTGCAGTGTTTATCAGGCAATCTTGTGATATTATTGCATCAATATATCTATAATAATTCAGCGTCATAACCAATGTTATCATCAGGCAGCAAGCACCTAAATAATCCTCTCAGACCCTGTAAAGCCTTTCAGTTTATTTAATTCTTTCTACATCTCTGAAATTCAACTGGATAGCTAAACTTCACAGGTTTTCTTTCTTCCTTGCAGACTTCTCATTCTCATCCCATATATCTGAGAGACTATCTTTTGATTTAACATCTGTATACTCCAGAGCTGTAAAATTCTGATTGTTAATGCCCTTACTGCTGGATTATTGTTGTCCTTGACATCTGTTGTACTGAATATTTAAGTCTGAGGAGTTAAACTCTCAGACATACCTAAACTCTGGCCTCCCCATTTGAAAAATATTGCACTTCAATAAATATGAAATACGATTATGTTGCTTTAATATAGAGGTCTTTTTATAACCAAGGAAGAGAAACAGTCTTTGAGGATTAAGTAATTTGCTGTTCTGCTGTGAGGTTATACAGTTGTATCATTTCCTACAACAAAGGAAACAGATGTATTGTTCTTCAATATCTTTTGTAATATACTTACCATGTATTAGGGGGCAGTCTGCATATGTCTCCTTTGGCCCTAAAAGTTGTGGGCCAAAAGTTTTTTTTCCAAGGTATCACGCAGTACTGGCCAGCATATACCAGGAAGCATGTTGCACTCTCCTGAAAAAAAGTCTCATATTTTTGCTTCCTCCTTTAACACCTGGGGCCACAGGGGAGGCTCAGCTTCTGGAAACACGAGGGCTTCCTAAAGCTTCTGATGGAGCAACACTTTTCTGTGTCATGTACTGCTCTACATTTTAATCTTATACACCTGGATTCAAGAAGTTTCCAGGCGGAAAGTATCTGACTTTAACTAGGTAACTTAGACTGGAATTTACACTTTATCAAAGTCTAGGCATTCCTTACCACCACTACCATTACATCTATTTTCTGTTGTTTATCATCCCCAGGGAAACCTTAAAAAATATTGTAATACCAACCTGCTGGCTCAGGTTTTTTATCTCTTGGAGAGATGACATTAAAAACCTTTCCCCAGAGATTTCTGAAACTGTTAGCAATAATAAAATTCATCTGATATTCTATTTTTAACATTTTATTTTTTTTTTAGCTTTGCTTTATAATTACTAACCTGGTAAGCAATGACTCTTCTTTTATTTTCCTTTAAGTTACTTTTCCCTTTTGTTCTTTCATTTGATAAAGTTACAGAGAACTCATGGGAAACAAGAAAAGTCCTCAAAGACTTAAATTATTTGACTGGAAAGTGTGCTGCATTTTTATTACTTCATCTTAAGGAAAAAATATACACTTTAATGGAAGATAGCACAATACATACTGGATTAGGATACTTTTCAGCTAACTACACTTATGTCACTAATTAAATGAAAATAAAATTTGTTTTTGAAAGAGTAGTTAAAATACTAATTTAAAATTTGGGAGTTTATACAGTAGTTGTTTTCTTTCAGTTTTAACTGGTTACAGAATCTGAGCTCTCTGCACATACACAGCAACTGGCTACACATGACTTCAGTTATGGTGATTGTAAACACTGTGCTTATGGACAGTTTCAGAGCTTCTCTGTCTCTGTTTTGTAGAGACTGGAAATGATGAAAGAGATTTCATGACAGCTGCATATGTCCTGATATTCTTTCTGCATGAAGACACTGCATCAGTATTTGGTGCAAACTAGTTATTAGAGTGTTTTGGTGCCAGCTCAGCCCTGATACAGCCCAATATCTAGCCTCATGTTTCTTTAATTTGTCAGTATTTGTTTTGTTCTTCAAATGGCTTCAGAGGCATTAGAACAAAGCAGTCATATATAAAGCTCATGCATATCATGCATATACCCATACAGGTAGGATTTGGGTGTACTCTCCTGCTGACTTTAAACCAGGATCAAACACCAAAAACAAACCCAAAAAAACCCACTCAGGGCACTTGAGCGTTTTAACATTTTCTGCTTGGAAACAAGGCAGAGAAAATATATCCTCTCTTTAGATACATATTATGTATTTTAAAAGAAAGAACAATTCCCTGCTTATGTTAAGTTAGGCAGCCAATGGTAAACTAGCCATCCAGAATCATTCTATAAGCAATGGAATAATATCACAATTTCCAAGAGTGCTCCATACCCAGTGTAAATGATGGTATGACTAATAATCCCACAGAGGCACCGCTATTGAAAATTATCTTGGGATTGCTGCCCAGCTTTTAGGAAGACAAGTTTAGATGAGATGGATCCTACTGTTAGCATTATTTCAAGTTGAAGCCAACACCAGTCATGCTATATCTAATCCCAAATTGTCTTTTAAATGGCTTCTATGTGCTGATAATGCTATGTTGTTGACAAAAAATTAATCAATTGTCTTGCCACAGCAGTTCTTTTAAGACAGTTGAGTCACCCCAGAGTATTATGCTCTACTTTCACAAATTATGTTCTCCTCTTCCTCATCACCTCTGGGAAAAGAACAAACTCAGGAAATCTTAGACTTAAATCAGAAAATAGGAGACTATGAAAAGTCTTCTTAAACCAAACATAGCAACTATAGCAAATTTTTAAATATATAGATTTATTGCATCGTGTATCAGACTTAACGTGCACATCCAACAGGTCTAAGACATTAGTCTTACTGCATATGTGATGTGCCATTGGTCTGTGCAGTCATTCCAGGAAAAAAATCTCAGGAGTGACAGAATGGGATATACAAAAACACAGAGGTGAGACATTTGTCATTTTACCAGTCGTCAACAATCCTGCAGTTACAGAAGAAAAACAGTTGACAGGTTTTATGCTAAATTTAGGGATCTCTCCAATAAGGAATACAGTTGTACATCATCTTAGCTTGACAGAAACCTCAAGCCTACCTTTGTAAAACTGCTTGAGTGTGAGATCTGAAAACAGGAAAGTAATAGAATATGATTTCATTTTTCAGGATTAAATACTTGAAAGCAAACAAATTGCTTCAATTAAAAAAAAGAAAACAAAAATGTAATTTAAATCAATTTCTTTAGATTTCTTTTTATTTTTAGCATTACAAAGATTTGTGATTTAATACTGGCCCTTTGCACAGAAATTGATATATAAGCATAAGAAAAAAAGGGTGATGGGGAGGAATAATATCTTTTCACCGCACTATTCTTTTTTACTTTTTCTTTTCTTTTTTTTTTTTTTTTTTGGTACAAAAAAAACCCCCCAAGGTGTAAATTAAAACAAAATTTGATGACTTCTACTTTTTTTTTTAACAGAAACTCATTGAAATTTAGAATTTAGCCTGGCTTCTGAAAACAAAACTATTTTCTTTTTATTTTCTTTATCAAATAATTTTGAGGAAGGGAAGAGTGATATACCTTGATTGCTTTAATCTAAAATAAGAATTGTTGGGTTTGGGTATTAGAAGGCCCCCAAACCAAAGAATGAAGGGCTGCTCTCAAACAAAGCAGGAATGAAGTCTAGGGTTTATGTACTAAATGCATTTTGTATTATTCAAGGACAGACAAGTAAAGATGGTAATTTTT
>JAAGNO010020546.1:28997-44380 GCA_033439905.1 Ceryle rudis | reverse complement strand
AAAGATCTTGAGATCTTAAAACAAAGACCTTAAACCAAAGTTTTTAAATAAAAATTTTGGAAATCAATTGTCCTGTAAACCTTTAGGGTTTTTTGAGTTTTCAGTGTCTTCTTCTCAAATACAAGTATTAGAAATATCTTTTCTTACCTGAAATCTGAATTTTTACATGACTCCAGGAGGTGAAATGTTAATAAATTTAAAAATCAAATACCTTGAGAACTATACTAAGATTATTAATCGTAGTTACACTAAAGCTCGAAAAATAAGTTACTCTAAGTTAGTTTTATTCATCTGCTATGTCTGTTTAGTACTCTTCTAACAGCTAGGCATCAGTTACTATTGATTTCAATGATACTACCCATTAAAAGAGAAATACAAGAAGAGACAATTATTAGAATATGGTTTCAAGGTACTTGTAAAACTTGAATTATACACCACAATAAACACCTCCCTGCTTCACTGTATGAAGATTTACAAGTAAAGTTAGAATCATAGAATTATAGAATCATTTAGGTTGGAAAACACCTTCAAGATCATCGAGTACAACCATTAACCCTACTCTACATGTCCACTGCTAAACCATATCCCTAAGCACCATATCTACATGTCTTTTAAACATGGCTAAGGATAGTGACTCAACCACCTCCCTCAGCAGTCTGTTCTAGTGGTTGACAAACCTTTCAGTGAAAAAATTCTTCCTAATGTCCAACCTAAACCTCCCCTGGTGCATCTTGAGGCCATTTCCTCTTGTCATGTCACTTATTATTTGGGAGAAGAGACTGTCTCACCTCTCTAATACCTCATTTCAGGTAGTCGCAGAGGGTCTCCCCTCAGTGTCCTTTTCTCCAGGCTAAATAGCCCCAGTTTCCTGAGCTGTTCCTCATAAGATGTTCTCTAGACCCTTCATCAGCTTCATTGCTCTTCTCTGGATGCACTCCAGCACCTTGATGCCTTTTTGTACCAAGGTGCCCAAACCTGAACACAGCAGTCTAGGTGCAGCCTCATCAGTGCTGCATGCAGGGGTCACTTCCCTAGTCCTGCTGGCCACACTCTTTCTGATAAAAGCCAGAATGCTGTTGACCTTTGTGGCTACCTGGGCACACTGCAGGCTCATTCAACCACCTGTTGTTCAGTATCCCCAGGTCCTTTTCCACCAGGCAGCTTTCCAGCCACTCTTCCCCAGGCCTGTAGCATTGCAGGGGATTGTTGTGGCCCAAGAGTAGACTCAGCACTTGGCCTTGTTGAACCTCATACCATTGGCCTCAGCCCATCGATCCAGCCTATCCAGGTCCCTCTGTAGATCCTCCCTAGCCTCAAGCAGATCAACACTCCCACCCAACTTGCTGTCATCTACAAACTTACTGAGGGTTCATCCTATCTCATCATCAAGAGTAATGATAAAGATATTAAACAGAATTGTCCCTATCAGTGAGCCCTGGTGAATACCACTTGTGACTGGCCACCTGCTGGATTTTACTCTATTCATCACCACTCTTTGGGTCCAGCCTTCCAGACAGTGTTTGATCCAGGTGTGTGTATACCCAACCAAACCATGAGCAGAGCCAAAGGTTTTACTGAAGTCTGGGTAGACATCATCCACAGACTTCCTTCCTCCTCTAAACAGGTTACTTTGTCATAGGAGGACACTTGGTAGCAGAGACTCATCACACTGTTTTCAAACTTGGACTAAAATGTAGTATTTGATTTCATAAACTTCTCTGTTTTTATTGTGGTTTGGTTTGTTTTCACAAAAAAATATGGTAAAATCTATTACAATCAGTGTTCATTTACCTGTACAGTCAGTTCTCAAAAGAAACATGCAATTACTATGCAGCAGAAACATGAGTTGTAAATGTCCTTTCCTTATAGAAAGGTTTAAATTATAACTTCTTTCTTTCACAGGATTAAAACATTTTGTTTACAACCATTATCCTGAAGTAGTTTTATGATTTAAACAATTAATTAGTAAAGTGTCTCCCTGTCACAGAATTTGATTTAACCAACTCAGAATCTGTATGAAATGGTGGTTGCAATATTTAGCTGTACTGAACTGTAAACATTAATATCTATTCAAAAATTAAATCCACTTGATAATTCCCCTGTTTTCACTGAGCAATCATACTCTTAGTCAGAGCCCATACAAAATAATCAGTGTGGACTTCTGTCAGTTTCTGCTGCCTTTAATACAAGAAGTGGAACAAGATTCTTTTCCCAGAAGCATCAGCAGTGAGGACTTGGCAGCTTTTACACTCATCTTTCTTGCATTTTTTGAATGATATGGAGCTTTAGGCAATCTCCAAGCAGCACAGGAGTGGTGACTTACAAATTAAACAATTATTTTGACTTGTAAAGTACTTTGACAAATATTCAGATGGCAGTTATGGATCAGCTGGCAAATGAAGTCTTAGATGTGTTTTAAGTGCACAAGATAATAGACCTGAACTATGTTTGTCTCCATTGGTTTCTCATGCATTTGTGTCAAAAAATGTGTCTCTCCTCAGGCTCTGAGCAGTAGCTGACAGCATTACTGAAAGTCTCTCTTAAAGCAACCGTGGATGGGCTCCAATATTGCCCTGCTTTATCCTGTCGGTTTTTTTCATTCTTACAATTTTGGGCTTTTGGCATTCTTAAGTGATGCTTCTCAGCATGTCTCTATCTCCATTTCATGCCCACAGAGAGCCTCCATCAGTTATACCCAATCAGTTACCTTTTTCTATCCTCATCTGAAATTTCCTGTCTTTTTCCTGCAAAGTTTGGAACATTTTATTTAAAATCCCTCATTGTTCAGTTGTTTTTTGTTTGGTTGGTTGTTTGGTTTTTGTTGTCTTTATTCTTGGTTTTATTCAGGACTTTGTAAGATTCTTTTCTTGCAGTACCACTGAAATACCCTGTGGTTCAGCTTTGTATTGGAATATCAATAACAGCGTGCAATGTTCTATACCACTGCTCATTTTGTTTATGTTTTTGAGATCTTTTCTTCTCAGTTAAACTCCTTTGTTAGTGTAGAACTTTCCAGCATGACTTTATTGTTATAATATACACATTGTTTGCTTCATTGTACTTTTTCCTCTTCTTTACATAGCAATAGTTCTTATTTAAAGCCAACATTATTATTTTTTTAGAATTTATTTAGAGATTGGATCATTGTTCCTCAACATCTTAGAACAAATTATATTCTGGTGTATAATAAGGAAAACTGCTACATTTCTCTCATACCTTATTTGGTCAGAGACAATTATTTCCTGCTGATCTTCTGTTTGAAATGAACATGTGAAAACATCTTCATGACAGCATGGGCTAGTCACTGAGAAAAACTTCTCAGATCTGCAAAGGGTCTGCCTGGCAGGATGCTAAAAAATGCCAAAATCTTTCACAGGACTTCCTCATGAAATAGATTTTATCGAGTTGATATCCACAAAATCCTACTAGCAACTCTGCTAGTACACCTAAATGTGAAGTGTTCTTGACCAAACTTCATTTAACCTAATATGACTTTGAAGTTGATCCTGTTTTCAGCAGAAGTCTGGTGCTTCTTCAGACACCCTCCAGAGGTCCCTTCCAGCTCTAAATTATTCTATGTTTGCATGACTGGTACTAAAGCACGTAGGTAACTAGGGCAACACACAAGGATAACATTTTCAGTATTTCCTCTCTGACATTTGCTTTACTCTTACTATAAATGGAAACTGGAGTTTTCCTGATATTCGTTGCATTCAAAAGTCTGGCCTCTAAGAAGGAAAGGAGAAGCTTTTAAAGAGAAAACAACTAAAATTTCCCCAGAAATCACAAGGTGATCACTCAGCAATAAAAGAAATAAACCTGGATGACCTACTTTTACAATTCAAGGTAATGTTTTGACTCATTTGAGTCTTAGGAAAGAACTTCATCTGATGTCATACATACTCTTGGGTTTGTATCTTTTCCTAGTTTGTAGGAGCCAGACCAGAAAGAGAAACTATTAACTTGCAACAAGTTTGAATTTTCCTTCCATGAAGTAAGTTCTGTTTAAAGATACTTTGCTGTCTACACCAGGGTTGGTTTTGTTGGTTTTTTTGGTTGGTTGGTTGGGTTTTTTTTTTTGGTTTGGGTTTTTATAATTTTTATTTTTTATTGTGTAACTTTAATGAGAAACACTTATTTTCTCATATGCATATTATGTACTGAAAATAAGGAGGCCAAAGCTGGCAGAGGATATATGCCACCTCATAAATCAGAAGACAAAATCTGAAGGTATAAATATACACACATATGCATGTATGTATATACACATACATTCATGTCTATATAGACATCTGTCTATGTAGGTATCACAGTTTAGACCCAGTTAGGAGCTGAGCATCACATGGCCGCTCACTCACACCTCCTCTCCCCACAGTGGGATGGGAAGGAGAACAGGGAGAAAAAGACAAAATCCTGTGGGTTGATATAAGGAGGATTTAATGTTATCATAGAATCATAAAACAATGGAAGAGGAGAAGAAACAACCATAATAACAATAATACTAATGAAATAATATATAAAGTAAGTGAAACAAAACGCACCAAACTGCATAGACCTGCACCACTCAATGCCCTGCCTGGCCTGCCTCCAGCCCTTCTGTAGCAGGTATAATGTCAGTATGGTATTGAACATCCCATTGGCTGGTTTGGTTGTTTATTCTATCTGTGGTCCACTCCCAACTTCTGGTGAAAATTAACCCTGTCCTAGCTGAACCCAGAACAGTAGATGTTCATGCACACAGACATGCACAAATATGTAGACACACCAGTATATATGTATCTAAATACAGGCCACAGATATGGCTTAACCTTAAAGGAAACAGATGAATAATTATCTTAATTGTGCTCTTAGCTATGGATTTGTTTCCTAACAGGGTAATATAATCTATTTTAACAAAAGAAACCCCATAGACTACAGATGTTTGAAGTAATTCTGAAAATGACTGAAGTTACATTCTCTTTTCATTATATTAATTTTCATATATCTGGGCTTGCCATAATTCTGCAAAATTTTGCATTTCTTATCTTTTGATAGCATAGCATTCCTGCTGTACAATAACCAAACCCATGATTTTAGGTTGGATTTCTCTAATATATATCCACAATCATGACAAGTCATAAGGAAGAAGAGAGAACATACTCTTCAGTGTTTCCTCTGTAGCTTTCAGACAGAACACTTATGTCAAAAAAACTGAACTAAAATATAACATGAAGCTTCAAAATTACCAAAAGACACACATAAGAACAGGCATATGAGAATAAACGGGCAATGCATGCAAATGCTCCTGATGCTCCTGTAGTTGCATTTTTCAGAGTGCTAACTCACCAAACAATTTACCTGACAAAGCCCCAGTTTTACATTCTACCCATTGTACAACCAAGTTATTTCTGGACAGCTGTATAGCAGACAGCAATAATTAACTCCCACCATTGCCTTCAACAGCATCACTAGAAAGAATACAGAATACTCATGTTACAGGAGTTGAAGATACATGGAATGTTTCTGAATTAATTAGTGTGCTTCGCAGTGCAGATGTTGGATTGCAGGGCAAGATGAGCACTAACAACCTGTGTCTTGTTGCTGTTCACAAATATTAATTTTGCAGCTTGGCCATATACATATATTATGTATAATGATTCTGAAAACTCTCTTTCACAGATCTTAATGATATTGTGCCTTATGTAAACTGAAGTGAAAGGGGAAAGAAAAAAGACAAAATGAATCAGATAAGCTTCTTTGCTATTCTTCTTCAATTCCTCCTTTAAATCTCCTTTTTGCTGTGATGCTTACAAAATACCAACTGCAGTACTGAAATTCCATCTATCATGCTGCCAAACATGCTTCTTGTAATCTTCTGTGTCTCTCTATCTGTGTACCTGATACAGATTATCTGATTGCAAACCATATAAAATGAGGACAACTATTCAGTTCTGCTCAACTCTGTCTGATTCTAGGGTGTTGATCCACAATTAAAAATTATGGTAAATGAAATAGCTACTAATAAAACATGATATAATATCAGACTGAATTTTGTGAAGTGCACAAGATAGTCACAGATACATAAGAACATGACTTCTTTAACATCATCATATAAATCAAGGACAGTTTGGGTGAAAGAAGATGTACAGATTATCTAATATACACAAATATGCCTTTTCATACACTACTGCTTAGGGAAGTTATTGGCTTCTAATCAAATTCTTATTAAGTAAGTATTCATTGTCTGAACCAGCAAAATTTCGTTGAAGATATAATGAACATTTTCTTGAATGTATTTTTTATTCTAAATACAGGGATCATCATGAACAATACTGTCTCAGTGCAGAAAGTTTGGTCCTATGATATTTATATCACTGAGCAGCAGTCTAGTTGCCTGTAGCGTACTATGGAAAATCTATTACTCAGACATCCTGTTAAGACTATGAAAGAAAGCACAAGTTTTTCAACCATTTCTGTGAGGATCCACAAGTCTCAGGATTTTGCAGTTTCTGACAAGGAAACACAGTTGTTTCTTTTCCTACACTTGATGACTGAACATTTTTAACTAGTGCGTAACATACACTATTTGTATCCAGATATGTATGTTGGTATGTCTAACTGTACTGCCATGACATTGATGGTTATAGGACAAGCTAATCACTTAAAAGTCTTCAGAAAGGCCATGAAAAAACTAATGAAGAAGTCCAAATGGTCTGACTAACTATAAGATGCATATCTTTTTTCTTCCTTATCATTTCTTGACAGTTCTTTTCTACTTTCTTTTCCAAACTCCCTTTTCCATGCTTTATTCTGTATGGCATACAGAATACCTTCTTGTTGTTTTTAAAAGACCTTCAGTATTTTTGGCTTCTTTTTCAATGATTTGTTCACCTTTATTCTCATGTTTGCTAAAAACTCCAGATCATTACAAATTAATGAGGCCAGATTCTGGGTTGCTTAAAATATTTTTACTGGGGTCCTTAGATATGACATCTGCCTTTGCCTCTTTATTTCAGCAGTCTCTCTATACATCATCAGCCTTCACTGATATATCCCATAGGGCTTTATTCAGCCTTTATCTCAGTTCTTGCAGATTTCCATTTGATAACACTTGTCTTCACATGTTATCTTTTTCCTCTATAGAACATTCCAGTTTACAAATTTAGGGTCTGCTTCTTTGTCTTTTACTACAAACATAACTGGAAATATTAATTGCACAAACCACTTCAATAAAAGCAACTGATTAAGAGAATGGGAAAAAAAAAAAGACTTCTGTTGTGCTGCATACAGGACAGCACTGAACATAAGAGATAACACTATGTGCTAATGATAAAACATATGACCTCTTTTTCCCTACTCTCCCAGATAATGCACTGAAATAATCCCTGTAAAAGAAAGATTTATTTTTGCATTCACTTTTGTATTGATCATGGCTATTAGTAACTGCTTCACATATGGAGAAATTACTAGAAACCCAGCTAACTCAAAGAGGTGTTCTGTATTTTGAAGTGCTTGTAGCATTGCATTAGAGAAACCTTTGGCTATTCCTTCAGTTTTCCTTTTTCAAAATCAATACCTTTTCTGATTATAAAATAAAAGTTTGTGGGTTTTGTTGTTGTTGCTGTTTTGTTTGTTTGTTTTGGGGTTTTTTATTATTTACAGTACTTTAGACAGTTGAATAGCAAACTCCTTTAAAGAAGTCCTCAACCTGAATTACTGTACTAGCACAAAGATTTTTTTTATGAAGAAAAGACTTGCATTCACTTTCATTCATTTAAAATGTGTGACATTATGGAAAGACTTCACAGAATTTATTTTATGTTTCCCCAGAAACCTTCTGTCCAGTGGTTGCATGCATGTTTGACATGAGAATTACTCTTCTGGCCAGCACACACATTTCCTGTGTGACAAGAGTGGTGAATGTAGAGCACAAAGCTGGAAATGCACAAGCTGTGGACTAGAGCCTTGATATTAGCCAGAGAACACTGAACATCTCATGGATACCAATGACCAAGGCAGCAGCAGGCAAATTATATATAAACCCTCCAGGTTACAGATAGTGAATCTAAAGCAGCCCATGTCAGCAGCCAGCTACAAATCCTACTGTTCAGGACTTGGAATTCGGAGTGTGGCATCTGGGCCCTGCAATTGCCGGCTCTACTCTCAGATAGCCTCAAAGGTTGATTCATCTGCAAAAATAGGCAGAGGAAAGTGAAGGCTAAGGGGTCTGTGTACAGTCTGCTCCTGCCAGCTACACAAAGAGGGAGTGCCAAATACATTTTTGGAGTATTTTAGTCACAATCATGCTGATGAGGTCTGACACATATTAGTGTCAGAGAAAACCTGGGTTGTATGTACTGTTTTTATTAAGACAACATTAGGGATCACAATCTCAAAACACAGAATGTTTGAAATAATTTTCAAGGCTACCTTTTCTATCTGTATTTGGTCAACATTGTCATCAGTCATTTCACTGCTTAGAATAGATGTCAAGCAAGTCAGGAGAGATTCATGTCAAAAGATCAATAAAGGACTGAAGATAGAGTCAAAGCAGTTGTGAATATAAGAAGGAAATTCACATAAATTCTGATCTCAGCTCCACTATCCCTTTCAAAATCATATAAATCTTGACAACCTGAAAGATTTAAAAAACAGGATAAAAAAACCCAAACAACAAACTCAAACCAGCTTGCTCCCCAAACAACCTAAGAGAATAACTAAAAGCAGAATTCTAGAGGCATGCCCATTGAATTATGTCATATCACATAGGATTTCTCTCTACCGAAGTGTTAGCTCATACAACAGAAAGCACATCTGCCTCCTTTATAGGGGACTACATGAACTGGTATGACTGACTTTGATCTTTTTACAATGTTTCTGCCTCTGGGGGCATTTTCTAGAACAGAACTTGAGAGGGATAAGGTGGAAAATGCTTGTATTCTTCACTAAAAGCTTATAGTACTGTTGCTTTTTTAAACACTAATAAAATAAAAATATGTGAGGAAAAAGAATCCCAAGCCTACCTCAGACAAATACAGACATGGTCACTTGTAATGAGGAAAATAGTCAGTGATTGAAGAGTGGATTAGGATTCAAAGTATTTGGGTCACATTCCTCTGTTTGACCTGGAGAAAAGTAGTTAATCTTTTTTTTTTTTTTTTGCCTCTTTCTAAAAATAAAGTCAGAATTTTCTCCTTGTGATTATACATTAACAATTATCCTTAGGCAAATGACTCCTTTAAAAAGCCATGACTTTTATTTGTTTCTCTATCTGTCAGTGATATTTAGATAGCTCATAAATTTATCTGAATAAAACATCTAGATAGACACTTCAGATTTTATTTGAATACAGTGGAAATGTTCTTACTCAGAGATTTAGGCTAGTCTAATCAGTGTAGAGATGGCCTGCTCTGTAGGAATCTCAACTGTCTTATACAGATGTCCCAGAATAGAAAAAAATACTCGGGGTATTTTGGCACTGAATATATAAGCCTAGACTAGGTTTAGTCTAAAGGTCTTCCTTCCAGAGACCCAACAAGAGTAGAGATTAATTTTCATAAAATCATAGAATAGAATCATAGAATGCCCTGGGCAAGGCAAGGGACTTCCAAAAGTTCCTTTTATCTAATCTTGTCTAATCCCCCTGCAGTAAGCAGGGACATCCTCAACTAGATCAGGTTGATCAGAGCCTCGTAATTTGGTTTTATAATCTCACAATGTACAAGGATGTTCTAGCAAGTGCTGTAGTACTTAAAACTTCCAGCTAGAAATAGCAACAGAGGAACCAGGCCTCTGCCCAACAGTGTATCTGAATTCAGAGTTTGGCACTGAGCTGTGCATCTCATATCCTCAGCAGTATTCATTCAATCAATGTGAAAAATCTGAGCTTTTTCCAGAAGGAAATAATTCATAAAACAGGGCTGATACCTCTAGCTATGCATCAATCTCTCTCTTTAGTATGTACTGACTAAACAGTTTGAGTTAAAAGTTTCATTTCACCAACTCTTGATGAACTACCTAACTTAACGCTAAATATCAAGTAAAGCTGGTCAACAAAACTGTTAGAAATTCTGATGAAAAATGTTCCCTTTGCATAACAATATTTCCCTGGAAAATTCTGCCAGTTGAAAAAGAATCTAGTCCTCAGCTCTTCTTATTCTCTTTCTCTGCCAAATTTGTCAATGTCCAGTACAGAAAGGGCTGTGGAAGAAGAGGAACACAAAGCTATAATATTGTATGTTTCATTTAAAGATGCAAAACCTAAAACTACAACTACAAATATTTCTGACCACTCATGAACAAAGTTATAAATTGCTGCAAAAGTATATTGCTATGTCAAATGTATGGCAAGTGTAGATGGAAATCCAGTTTAAATAGGGCATCTATGCTGTTCTGGTACAGGAACACAGCTCATGGCAGAGCAAGGTATAATTCTAATATGTGGGAGACCTCAGGCTCACTAAACCCTTTCTAGACACTATGGTAAATCCATGCTATTATTTAAGTTCTCTTTATTTATTTTTGCTTTATTCACATAAAATATATGTTCAATATACCAGTAACTATTAGCAATATACCAGTAACTATTATTCCAGGGTCCTGAGTGACATTAGTAGATCTATTAGACAAGTAATTTCCTGCTTATTATAAACAACAGTGCTGTTTCCAAGTGTTTTTTTAGATTATGTGTCTCTGGGCTTAAAAATCTTTCTACGTACCCCTTTTGAAAACCACTGTACACTTAATAAGTACATACTGTGGTCAAAGGTTTTGCCATCTACTGAAGTATTAAGCATCAGGTACTACTTTACACAGCAAGCATACAAAAAAGCTACAACATCAGCACTCAGCCTTAAATTCCGTGTTCACTATGAAGTGCTTAAGATTTTAATTGCAAACTGCATTTTGTCATGCAACAGCACTGCAAACCATTCTTACATTGAATCTGACTATCCTTTAGAAGTGACGTTGAAGGAAGGGAATAGAGATAGAAGAAATAGAAACAGTGGGAAAACCCAGCAAAGCTCAGTATATTCCAAAGGGTCTTTATAGTGACAGAGTCACCTGTTACTAAAAAGTTAACCATTTTAGTTTTGAAAGTATTCTTACTTAGGTAATGGTGATGCTAGAATGATGATTATCCCCTCTGACCAAGTCCACTTTCTCAATCCTCACTTTCAGGTAATGTCTAGCTTTCACAGATTGTTTTTATAAACCATATCTAAGATGTGGCTTTTGCTGTCTATCTGCACAGTTGAAATATCTCACGTCTCAGCTACGGCAACACCTTTTTTTCTCTGACTTTGACAAATTCAGTCTTGCTCAGCTGCTGTGAAGATCATTTTCCTGGCCTGTCATTTTGACCAATTCACCTCTTTCTATGCCTCCCTCCAGCAGCTACTGCTTTTCTGCCACTTCAAACACAAGCTGTTTGGCTTCACCTTCAAAGCACTTTCACAACCCATCCCCACCCCACAAATGATCTGTACATTCAGTAACAAGCAGTTGACACCTGCTACTGATTCCCACATAGAACCAGTCTCAATCAAGTGCACTTCTGGTTTTTCCTACTGTCTTTAAGATTGGGATGCACTTCCTGAAAAAATACCCCACCTCTCATTTCTCTCTTTTCAATCCTGTTATTAAGATTTGCCTTGTCATGATGTTCAGAAAGAGCTAAGGACAAAGAAGTGCCAGTATAGTCTTTTATTACCCAATATCACATTATTATTTCCTTATTTCTGTCTGTGTGCAACTGCTTTGCAAAAGGGATTGTGTGAGGTTTCTATGTTTCTCCTACAATGGCAATGTAGTCAATGATTGAGGTTCTTATATTTGAAAGCGTATAAAATGAGAGAGATCTCCTGTGAGCTTCTTAAATGCTTTTCTACTATTTGCATTCAGAGTAATTTGAACAATACTTTTACATTTCCTGGACCTTCTGATCCTTGGGTGTTGCTATTTTTAGCTTTGGTCTTCATCTTCCAGACTAAATATTCAATTCATTTGGGACATCTGAAGACTTCAGTCTTATCTCAGTATAACAAAAATTGCTAGAGATGAGCCTATCATCAACATTTACATAGAATGTCTGGGTACTTCTTAAAAGTACCTGATGGTACTTGATGGTACCTGAAATGGAGATTTCCTCAGAATTGATACCACATGCAATGTAACTGGCCATCTCCTTCTGTCTTGCATCATTGTTCAGATAAAAATGAAGTAATTCAGGCATTTTATGGGAAAGACATAATGCCTGTAAAATTTATTTCTCTGTTCAGATGGTAAGAAAACACTCCAGGGTATACCAAAGAACAAACTTGCCTTATAAGGAACATAGCACATTGGATGCAGGCCATTAAATTAGTGCGTTTTAAGCCATCTAATAATCTGACGCAGCAGGCAGTTTTCACTGTCAGCAAGTATTAGGTATTAAGACATTTCCCCTCACCCTTCCTCTTACCTGTGTTTTTTAGTCATAACCTTAAAGAATTTTCAAGCACAATGCTTTCACATTGATGGGCCTTTTCCTATGAGTAGAGCATACAGCAACATACTGCAGAATAAGAACAAGGTGGTAGTGTTGACCTGACTGTCATCTAGGATCTTTAGAATCAAGATGTTGTCATTCTTGTCTTTTAAGGACCAGTGCCAAGGAAAACCAAATCTTTCTTTATCTAATAAGAAATAGAAGATTGAACTGAAAAAATCCCAAGAGCCAGAAAACATCAAACCAAAACAAAAAAAACCACCAAAAACCACCAAAACACCCGGTTTTCATGTAACAGTCTGAAGCCACTAAATGGATACACATGTACCAACATGAATTTAATCTTACATCTAATTCTAACTCACATAACAGTTTTATGTGAATAATTGGCAGTGATATTTGAAAACTGGTATGATGAGTACCCATATTCATAAGATTCTACCAGTGGCTTGATTTTTTTTTCCACCAGAGATGATGAGGTGCGAAAGAAGGTGAATGTTGACCTTTCAGCACACTAGAATGAAAATTTTGGGTTGGATATGAAATTAATTATAAGGAATGGAAGTTTTTTCAACTGCATTAACAATTTTTGATGCCTCATGAATCACATCTTGATGTTCTGGGGTTCTGATCTTGCAGATAAATGACCTCTTATTTTGTGTTTCACCATATGTCTTTCAGTGGGATAAGGAGCAGGGTGCAAAAAGGATATTGGATGTACATATTTGTATCTATATAAATTTAGGGCATAGCCTAGGAAGAGACTAGATGCAGGAACTAGTAAACCCTTCTGACATCTTTAACATAAGTGTAACTTCAGTAATGATGTCTGGCCCATTCATCTAGAGTATATTGAGGCAGAAGGTGAAGCAAGTAGGTATTGTAAACTTTTTAAATACAGTGTCATATTGCAGTTTTCTGACAGTGGGAACAAGATAACTTTAAAAAAAACCCCTTACTTTGTTCTTGAAAGCTCTACTGCATAAAAAAAAAAAAAAAAGGATTTTTATTTTTTTTTAAACAAGTAGGTTTTGATAGTATTGTAAAGTCAAGATAGCTATGAGAAAGTGAAGTGAGTTCAAATATATTTTTGTTTGTGCATCTGTTGCACTCAGTAAATGCCATGTCCAGAATCTTTTCTCCTGTTGGTGATGTGCAGTCAGAGTTACAGACCAGCTTTCAAATCTTGAGTAAATTATTCCTGAAAGTCACCTTAAGTTTAAACTTCTTGTGTCATTGAAAGATAGGAAAGATGAGCCTTCAGAACGAATATGTCAATATTATCTAGAGAACACTAACAAGGGGAAAAAAAAACCAACAAAAACAAAAACAGCAAGTGAGAACGAGGTATGCTGTTGTTAAAAACTACACTTAAAGCTTCACAAATTTTCATTTACTTCTGTTCCAGAAGTATGGTGAGATTATATTTTAAACACACAAAACTGGAAGTAACTATAGAAGGTAAAATGTAGAAATACCACCTAAGATTAGGTGTTTAGGACTGAATTATCATTGAATTGCTGGAATAATCAAAGACACATGGCAAGTTCAAAGAAATACATGAGTTCACAATATATACTGTAAACCATAGTTGGTTGGGTTTTTTTAAATAAAAAACCTCATGTGATATTCATACACATGATTTTCATACACGTATGACTTGAAGAATATTACTGTGCTTTGTTAATTTCTTCCTCACTGGTCAAACAAATTCTGGTTTTTGCTATGGCATAGTGTTTTTGTGCATGTGTGAAATAATTGGGAAAGAAGCTAGGAAACTCTTCACTTGAACTGCCCTTTCTTTGTTCTTGGTGACTGGCTTCCTATACTAAACAGTTCTGCCTTTGATCCTCCAGTCTGGAGACTGAAGCTTTGGCACAGAGACATTGATTCAGAGCAAAACACAAGCAGCTCCATGCACATTTATGCTGCAAACACAGTAGAATTTCTGTTCAAGACAAATAAATTGCTGTTAGCTTTTCTGTGTGTTCCTAGCTGTTGAAATTATCTACACATGCTTTGACAGAAATCTTTTTCACATTATAATATAAATAGTTTTCCTGATTTTTTTATTCATGAGAGAAAAATCTCTCTTTATATACGGTGTACAAATTAGTATGTTAGAGATGGGAATGTGTCTGTAGCCCTGGGGAAAAAAAATGTGTTTGGAGTCCTCGAAAATAAAGTAGGATGCTTTGACATTGAGACAGCACAAAGTGATCTTTTGACCACCTAATTAAGTATAATCTTTTCTTTTATTATTATTTTATTTTGCTTCCTGTGCAATTTGTGAATTTGACTTTACAGCTGCTCAAGGTGGA
Organism: Ceryle rudis; assembly: GCA_033439905.1. Lineage (NCBI taxonomy): Eukaryota > Metazoa > Chordata > Aves > Coraciiformes > Cerylidae > Ceryle > Ceryle rudis. Next base: position 29,590 of record JAAGNO010020546.1, on the reverse strand, counting down.
TGGCATGACACAGCTTGACAATCTGACAGAATTGTAAGCATATTTCTGAGTCATTGCATGGCACAAAAATGTGGACTGCTATGGAGACAGCAACAGTATGTGTAAAAATATTGGCATAAGTCTCCTTTTAAAGACAATATGTACAGGCCATTGATAATAACAGCTATAGAATAACTAAAATATCACCTTGAAATTTTTACCCATATCAGAAATATTATACTTTTCTTTCTTAGCAAAACACAGATACAGGTCATGAGAAGTATCCTGCCTCTTCTCTGCTGCATTTATTCCTTCAACATACCAAAGTGTATTTCTGAAATAGTCTGATTGGATGTTAAATGTACTGACAAATGTTGACATATTCTTACTCAAGGTGATTTAACCTTTTTTTTTTCTGTAAAGTGTTATAGAGAAAAAAAAAATAATTCTGCTATTACACTCAAATTGAAAACCATCAATACCTGCAGCACAAATCCCAGAATTTATAAAATGGAGTTATTCAATTTTGAGCTTGTATTTATTACACAGAATTACACAGAATTATCATAGAGGCTGGAATAGACCTTTGAGATCATCAAGTCCAGCCTAAGACC
>JAAGNO010020546.1:0-28897 GCA_033439905.1 Ceryle rudis | reverse complement strand
TGCCTGGGGTTATTGTGGCCAAAGTGCAGGACCCAGCACTTGGCTGTGTTGAACTTCATCCCATTGGCCTCAGCCCACTGACCCAGCCTGTCCAAGTCCCTCTGCAGCATCTCCCTGCCTTCCAGGAGATCAACAGTATGCAACAAAAAGACACTGCACACACAAATATATTGTCTAGAGATGGTGTAGTTTTCCTGCACCAATGTAAAACTCTGAGTATACAATAGTTGTTGGGGGACACAGTTACCACAAAGTGTTGTTGAACTATTTTAATGGAAATTTGGAGGACACTTTTTCCAACTCTTTCTGATTTCCATCCATGACTGGAAAAATGAATAATTTTTTTAAAATGTAAATTCAAACCATGTGATTTGGAGAAATGCCACTACAATGTTTCACATGAGCTGTAATAGAGGTGTCTCACTTTCCTTCTATTTCACTATGGCAGACTTTAGAATTGGCAGAAGTCTGACATGGTTCACAGTAGCTTCTGTACCTTTGTGATGTTTTTATATTGACATAAAATGATAGGATTCTAAAGGAGCCCTATTTAGTCTCACACTTAGAATAAGCACATCCAAAATATGTCAGAAGTCACTATGGTAAATTTCTGAATTAGGAAAGCCCTTTGCTGCTTAAAAAGTGGATTTTTTTTATTATTTTTATTTTTTTCCTAGGGAGTAAAGTGCCATCTATCCAAATAGCTCTTGTTCCATTGGTTCATAGACATTTCAATATTACCTTATTTTAATTTTTTTTTTCCCTGAAGAAAGAAATCTAAGTGAGGTTTAAAGGGAGAAGCATGGACAAAAATATGAACTTGAGTCCATTCCATGTATATGAACCTTTCTAAGACTGCATCAGAGATCAGTAGTATAATCAATTTAATTGGAGAAATGATGGCTGTTTTGCATTAACACTATGTTCATCCCAAAGGTTTTAGTTCACTAAACATTTATATTGTTATTTTTTTGGCAGGGAGGAAGAGATTGAGAACGATGGGGTTTGTCTTGAGCACATTGTAGTAATTCTGTTTACTAACTAGAGTTCCAATTTAGTTGTAACAGACTAGTTTAACAACATCCATTTTCTAAAAAATCTGTTAGCTGATGTTAATTATGCCCTCTATTAGTTATGACCTGAGTCATGCAACAGCTGTTCCACTATTTCACCCACAAACTGGCATGCCCATAATTACTTGTGTTGCCCTGTTTAGTCTTTTACAGTGTCGTAACATTAACTTTGCTCAGTCAATGAACATGATGAAAGATCATTTCTCTTCAAATTGTTTTTCAAAAGCTTATACAAGTCAGACTTTTGTCGTTGTAAAGGAGGAAAGTATATGACCACTGCGCAATGCATCTATTACTCTTTGAATATTGTTTTGATGAATTTTCTGTGTTAATATATGTTTTACACTTTATAAAGGGAAATGTTTCTGAGTATATTCTGATGATTTCTTGAGTATCAAAACCAATCTGGTGATGAAAAATGCTCTCATATTCATTTTGCATTCACTGACTTGAACAGGAATTGACTTAATTTAAGGTGCAAGAGGAAAACATGGCTTAGTCCTCAGAAGTAATTTGCTAAACTAAAAATAAGTTGTTAGTGAAAAGAGCTAAGTGTAGAGAAGTTCTACATTTAAAGCTGCTTAGAATGGATACGCATTATCTTTGCATTCTGTTTTCCAGGCTTGATTATCTAGAGGCAAGTATCACTGCTTTAGCATTCTTCCCAAATTCATCTCCAGGGTTAACCATCCATGTTTAATCATTGCTGATAATGAGATTTGTAAACTTTCAAAAATCCCTTAACTAGAACTCTGAGTAGGTTTGTGCATAAAGTGGACTGGGAGGAATCTGCTTTTATTTTATTTTATTTTTAATCTAGAGAACTAGAAAGAGTTGATTGACTTTTTTTTTTTTTTTTAACATGTTGTACTTCTTAAAATTTTGCTATGAAAAAAGCAATCTTGATATGCCACAGTGAAAGCAACAGAAAAAAACCCCAACCCCAAACATGAAAAGAGGCTATTCAATTTCCTTGAGTATCTAAGTATTTTTTACATAACACTGATTTCTACTGTGCAAATAGTCAAAGCATGCATCTATCCAAGGGCTTCTCAGATTAGGGAGGGTCCAAGTAACACATTAATTAAATCCTGAACCCCTGCAAACTGGCTTTTTCAGATACCCCCTGGTCCCTCTACCAAAATCCCAACAGATTACATTTCTAAGATATTTCCAGTTACAGTGATTCCAAAACTACCTTAAAAGAGGGCTCCAGAGCAAGCAAACTGAAACAATAAAGGGTGGAATCCAAAAGAGAATTCAAAAAGTAACTAGCAGTAAAAATTGCAGTACTAAAGGGAAGGAGTTGTGAGAGTAGCTGGAGTTTGAAATAGATGTGGAAAATAAACTAAAGCACAGAAAACACCAGAATGAGGAAATGTCAAGAAATGAGCAGCTGGAAAGGTATATGAATTAATGGAGCCATGAATTAATAGCATTGTTTTCCTAGTGCTCTAAGAAAGATGCAATCAAAATTAATATCTTGCTCCCTGCCTCATATACTTTTGATTGTATCCACACAACTCCCAGAGGAAAGAAACAAAGGAGACCTTCCCCCAAACACTCCCCAAAACCTGTACACAAACTTTGAAAGTACCTGGGGCAACAAAGTGAAAATGAACTCTAACACACAAAAAAAAGCAATGTTCAGAGACTTTCTTCTTCAGTTTTTCTCTGAAAAACTGAAAGAAAAAAAAAAAGTTTGGTTGTTTGGTTGTTTTTGTGTGGTTTTTTGTGTTTTTTTTTTTTTTTTTTTCTTTAGCTAAACCCAGTTATGTTGAAAAATTTAAGGTTTTTTTTCAGTAGCACTAGATCTAGATCAAATAACACCACTTACCAGAAACAGCCCTACACATCTGCAGATCTTCTGTAGAAATTAAAATCATGTGTGGAAGAACAGAGGCAAATCAATCAAATATGCTCAGTTTCAATCATTGTTCCTCTTCTTCTCTTTGAGTTTTCAAACTATGGACAACACAACACTTTAGAATTTGAATTCACCAGAACCTTGTTAATTCAAAGTTAAAAGGTACATGTAAGAAGAGTGTCTGCTCTTTTAAGTGCACTGTCTGGACAAAGGAGCTGTAAACAAGAACAGAGACAAACCTGGCCAACAGATGGTAAGACAGGTTGTGATAAGAACAAACTTAGACACTTATACTAATTGGTATGAATATCTGTAGTGTGAGGATGACTTTTTTTTTTGGAGGATAGAGAAAGGAAAAGGAGGAAGACAAACACACAGAGACACAAACCCTGACCAACTGATATTAACCAAGACAACAGTCAGAAACAAACCTGGTCAGTCAAGGTAACGGATGGGCTATTGGGAAGGTGCAGTCAAACCAGGTCCTGAGTGTTGGAAGGTATCAATAGGACTAAGTCAAGTGCTGAGGCAATGTGCAGAGGAGGGAGGAGTAGGGAGGAACAAAGAAGAGTAGACAGAAAGAGGTATAAGAGGGGCTGATCATGTGTAAAAGGATGCTGGTCAGTACGCTTGTCTGGCCAAGCCCTGTGCCTGATCAATCCAGGTGGTCCTGTGTTCTTATGCCTTCTTATTGCACATTTTCTCAACTGTCTCTCTACGCAATGGCACTCCTGTGCCATGTGTACACGTGCTGCAAGGGCTAACTGCCAGATATGGTGAGATCTGAATGTGTGTGAGGGAAATTTTGTGCTTGTTACTGGAGTCAGACCTAGGAGATGTTGAGCATCAGTATATTTATGTTTATGTTGGGTGGTGTACTTATGTGTATGTGCCTCTCGGATATCTGCTTGGCTCCACTACTGGTTGAACCTGCAAACAGAAAAGTGGTGGCCTGGGCAGGAGGGAGTCCTGGGTTGGAGCAGCTGGAGAAGGTGGACACTTTTAGCATCCCTTAACTCTAACCTGCACATGTATATATATGTATAAAATATTATAGGCATACATCAAATCTTGTGATATATAAGCAGTTGATTGTTTGAAAGTATGGAGGCACACAATTAGTTCTGTACTCGCTTTCTGAAGAACAGAAATATCATTGTTAATCTGTCTGCATTGCTCAGGTGGGGGTTCTGAAAGCACAGTCTAACTCAAATACTACTTACCTAAAGGAAATACTGGCAACAGGTTATTGAAATTGTGAATCAAATGTTAAACAATTAATTTTCTATACCTTTATTCATAATTTATTGTGAAGGAAAAGTTACACAATGCATACTTTTCAAAAGGATGATCATAGAAAGAAACAAATTTCTAAATTCTTCTGATAAATCAAAATGGCCAATGTAGTAAGAACATACACTTATTCTCCTCATTATTCAGGAAGTCTGTTCTGACAAAGAAATTAGCTTTATTTTGTCACCTCATTTATCACAAGGAGAGAATTAAAAAAAAAAAAAAAAGAAAGAAAGAAAGAAAGAGAAATACCATACCTTGCCCAAAGCCTTTTTCAACTAACTTCACATTGTCATTAGAATTCTACTTCGGTGTTGCTCAGTTTAGTGATCTGTTTCTCCTTTTCAGTTTCTAAACTTAATTACTACAGCTATATCTAAGGCACAGAATTCTGCCAGAACAAAAGTCTTCCTTGGTGTGTTTGTTGGGTAGCATCACACCGCCTATGCAGTAAAATGCTGGTTGCTATCAGCTTGTGACGTATGTGTTTTCTCAAGTCAAATTATTTTCTTTTCTTGAGCTAAAGTTTTAGGATATAGAGGACATCATTGCAGAATTCTTAGGCTCTGTTCTTAATTTCTTCAAGCAAAGTCCTTTGTCAAAATAGCTGCAAAACTCTATTACTGATGTCTCGTGCTTTATCCCGAGTTGTTAGATCTGATGACAGTTGTATAATGTGACAAGACAGGCAAGGCTACCTTTTCTTTTACTTTGTAAAAGACCTTGTTTTTCCTCTAACTTCCCATGACAATTGTCATTGCAATCTGCAGCCATATTCTCCCACTTATGTCCTCATCAATGACAAAAAGAATGTTTCTGACTTTAAGGAGATCTTACAGTCTGCTGTCGAGGCACCCTATTATCACTCTCCTCACAAAGGTCCTGGAAGAGGCAGTCAGCCTTCTGCCATGAGAGATGCTGCTCACACCCAGCTGCTCGCCCAGTGCTTGAAGGTTCGTGTCACAGACATATTTCAGAGCAAAACTGTTTTCTGTTTTCCAGCATGGATACGCAATCAGAATGCATTCTTGGGGCTGCACAGGAGGCAAGGGATATATTTAATCTTTTCAGGTTGGTGCTTATTCGCTGAGGGAAGACAAAGGTACCCTCTGGAGGCAACAGCACTGGCCCTGGCCCTGCCACCTGCCCTGGCCTCCAGGTGGTGGTGCTGAAGCACTGACCAATTCCCTATCATGGTTCCTGCTCCTGACCAATCCCCTGTCAAGGTTCCTGCTCCTGACCAATCCCCTGCTGTCATGTCTGCAGTGGGGTGGGACCCTGCTGGGGCCCTGCGCTGCAGCAGAGACAGGCTCCTGGCTAAGTGGTGCGTCTTCCCTGCTGGGCTGACAGGTTGCAAAGCCACCAGCAGGCAGAGCTAAAAGAACAACTTCTTTTTATTTTTTATCAGACTTGAGCTGTTCTGGTTTCCTGTTTGTCCCCCTTGATACACACCCAGTGTCTGTCCTGCCACCTCTAACAGCAGTCAGTTAGGCGAGGAGGTATCGCTGCTCAGGCTGGGCAGAGGGCATGTAAATGCTGGCAGCTCTGTCTTCCAGTGTCTTGGGACACTCCTCAGAGCCCTGGTCTCTTCCTCTGCGCTCTTCTTGCAAGGTGTTTTACCTCCTCCTGCTCTGTAATCCATCACTCTACGTGCCTAGCCTGTGGCTGATTCATTTAAAATGTCAGTGAGTAGCACTGTGGCTTGTATAACAATGTGGGTGATAAATGGGAAGTTTATTCCCAGAGCCTTTTCTTCTAGATTTATAGGCACTTTACATCTAGAAGGTAGGGGCCAACTCCCGCTCTTCCATGGTGCTTCCTCCTCCACCTTCCTCCATTGGTCTTATGGCTCTGGGAGCAGCAGATGGTGGAGGACAGGTGGTAAGGAAGGGCCTGTGTGGTTGGGGTGGCTGCTGCCACTATAGGAGCAGGTGTAACTGGTTGTCTTCCTTTCAGCCCATCTGCTCCCAGACATAGAGAGGGGCAGGGCCTTACACTGTGGAGAAGATGGCTGGCCCATTTTGGTAGAGTGATAAGGATCAAGGAGTGTTGGATGTAGAGCCTCACGTCTATCAAATGCAAGATGTAGGGAATGACACACAGGTGAGGTGGAGGTGTGGTGAGGAACAGGGAGGAAGTCTGCTGTTGTACCAGCCTGGTTGCTGCCTCGAATGCTGTTTTCGTACCCTGGGTCTTCATGCCTGTATAATCCATGGATTATTTGAATACTTTTGCAAAGAGAACAGTGCCTTTACAGGTGACAGGCTATACCGAGGAAAATACAGTTGCTGGGTCTGCTTTAATGCAATTCATCTTTGAAGAACGGCTCCAAAGTGATTTCTGCTTGTGATCTAACTGCTTCTACCTCTTGAATTAATCCAATTCGTTTGATCATTTGCTGTTGCCTTTTTGGTCTGTTCTTGTTATCTCCATTGATTATTCTCATCTCTCAGTGCTTCTATAAACCTTTCCCCAATCCCAAACTGGATCTTAAATATACTTTTTTTTCTTAATGTATGTTACTTTTTCTCTTAATTACATCCTTCTATTACTTCTTTCATTTCCTTCCATCTCTCTTATCCTTTTACCTTTCCTCTCTTTTTCTGCTGCTACTAACTCTACTTTCTCTCCTGCTTGTTTTTCTGATTCACAGAAACCTTCCTCTGCTTTTTCTGCTGTCAGTGATATTTGTCTTGATCTGATATTGTTTCTTCCCAAACTCTTCTCACCTGCCAGTTTCAATCCTCTGTTTCAGTATTAAGTAACCCCTGCAACTTCTTCCTGCTCTCTTGCACCTCAGGAATGTCTGCTCACTTTCAAAATGTCATAAACATATTATTTTTTGCAGCCTCTCCTTTGTGCAAGTCCTGCTTTTCCCCCACTCTGTTTCACCTGGACTGTCCCATACATCTTAATTTTTAAATTGTAGCTGCTGAAAACCTTGTATGGTCTTTTTCCCCTAATATATCATTAACTAGGAGAATGTAATATTTTCAGCTTGACATGAAATTGCATTCAGATTCAGTAGATAAAGCAGAATTGCTCAGATTTAGCACCTCTACAGGTTCCAAATGAATATGTTGTGATCTTGAGGCTCTACAGAGGGATCTGGACAGTCTGGATCACTGGGCCAAAGTCAGTGGTGTGAGGTTCAACAAGGCCAAGTGCCAGGTCCTGCACCTGAATCACAACAACTCCATGCAAGTCTACAGGCCTAGAAAAGAGTGTCTGGAAAGCTGCCCAGCAGAAAAGGACCTGCGAGTTCTGGTCAACAGTCAGCTGAATATAAGCCAGCAGTGTGCCCAGGTGGCCAAGAAGGACAACAGCATCCTGGCTTGTATCAGAAATAGCATGGCCAGTAGGAGAATAGAGTGATTATCCCTCTGTACTCAGCATTGATAATGTACTGTGTTCATGTACTATGTTCAGTTTTGGGTCCCTCACTACAAGAAGAACATTGTGGTGCTGGAGTATGTCCAAGGAAGGGCAATGAAGTTGGTGAAGGGTCTAGAGCAGGTGTGTTATGAGGAGTGTCTGAGGGAACTGGGGTTGTCTAGCCTGAAGAAAAGGAGCTCAAGGGATATAGACCTTATTGCTCTCCACAACTACCTGAAAGGAGATTGTAATGAAGTGGAGGTCAGTCTCTTCTCCCATGTAGCAAGTGATAGGGCAAAAGGAAATGGCTTCAAGTTGGACCGGGGGAGGTCTAGGTTGGATATTAGGAAAAAATTCTTCACCAAAAGGATTGTAAAGTGTTCAGACAAACTGCCCAGGGAAGTGGTTGAGTATCCCTCGAGGTATTTAAAAGACATGTAGATATGATACTGAGGGACATGGTTTAGTGGACCTGGTAGCACTAGATAATGGTTGGACTTGATGATCTTGACGGTGTCTTCCAAGCAGAACTATTTTATGATTCTATCATCTCTGTGCTTAAAGCCACAAATAGAATTAGTCCAGGGTTTTGTATGTTTGTTTTTGGTTTTTGTTTTTGTTTTCCTTTACAGTTGTTTATCTTCCCAGCAACTATTACCTAGAGCAAGACTGCATCAACTTTGATACTTACATACAGGGTGATACTGGGTGGCAAAAATACTGTTTTTCTTGGTCTGCTATAGGTAGACATCCTACTCAGTGTGGAAGACCCATCTGTTTATCCAGAGCTTTATTTTACTAAGGATTTTGGATTTTGGCAGAGTATTTTGGGTCATTTAAAAAAAAAATAAATTGCAGTTAAGATTGACTTTGTAAAATATTGTGGCATTATATCAGTATAAAATTATGTAAATTATGTTGTTCTGCATCCACATGACAGTATAAAGTGAGGTTTTTATGAAGCTGAGGATGGGGAAAGGAATTACTGGCGTGACAGTTGGTTTGCATATTGTATTTTATTCCCTACAGAAGACATAAAATAAATTAAAGTTTAAATACAAATTATGTGCATAAACACTTTAATGTTAGTAAAATGCTTTATTAAAATGTATTCATTGAAACGTGAGCTTCTCAGTATTTTTATGTTTGATAATATCAGGTACTATAGATATTTGTACAAGATTTTTGTATTTTTGTATATATATGTGCACAGGCATATAAATAAGTTAAATTTCAGTATATGGGTGTATGTATGTGTATTTACATATGTGTCTTATACTGTTCAGTTTATTTTCTCTCATGGATAGTACAGAAAATCAGTCCCATCCTCCTCATTTATGTTCTTCGATATTAGTAGAACCCTGTCTTTCATTTATTCACTCCATTCTCTCCTGTAACTATAAAATAAGATATCTATTGTTCATCCTATGGGTGGATTGAAAGATCCATTTTTGTGTTTGGGTACTGGCAAATAATATTTTCTAGAAAAAACAACTTTTGTTTTGCATTTGCCTGTTTAATATTTTAACTTTATAGGGATGCCATATTAATTTTTTTTTTTTTTTTTTTTTTGGTTAAAGGTAACTTTCATTATTATATGGCCAAATCTAATTCCTGCCCTGTATTTTTGGAATCTTTGTAAGAGAAATAACTCCTATAACCCTGAGTAAGTTGGTTTAAGATTTACCATCCTTAGAGAAATCCAACAAGTCATTGATAGTCTCTCTGCCAAAGCTCATTAGGTGGACAGCATCCTAACCCCTATTATTGAGGTATTAGTCAAATTCTCATAACAATATCAAAGCATTTTGAAACAAAAAGAAATTAACTGCAGGTTTCACAGAAGTCTTGAAGAAAAAGAAAAAATGTGCTTTACAGATTAAAAGCTATTAAATTTGTCAAAAAGCAGTTTAAAAGGGTAGTTTTATTACCTTGTGCATTGGAAAGAGATTGCTGATGGTAGATTGTTCTACATGCTATGCAAAAGGCATACAAAGATCCAACAGTTAGATGAGGGAGCTAAGCACAGAATCACTAGATCTCTAGAGATCATCTAGTCCAATCAACCCCCCCACCAAAGCAGGTTTGCCTATAGCACATAGCACAGGATTGCATCCAGGTGATTTTCCTCTCCTCAGGGCTGCTTTCCAGCAGGTCAACCTCTAACCTATATTGATACATGGGGTTGTTCCTCCCCAGGTGCAGGACCCACATTTACCCTTGTTGAACCTCATGAAGTTCCTCTGTGCCCAACACTCCAGCCTGTCCAGGTCACGTTGCATGGCAGCACAGAATTCTGGTGTGTCAGTCACACCTCCTAGTTATGTATCATCAGCAAACTTGCTGAGGATACACTCTGTTACCTCACCTAGGTCATTAATGAATATGTTGAACAAGACCAGACCCAGAACAGCTCCTGTGGGGAACACTGCTGGCTACAGGCCTCCAACTCAACTCTGCACCATTGATCACAACTCTCTGAGCTCTGTCACTCAACCAGCTCTCAATCCACCTCACTGTCCCCTCATCAAACCCACACTTCATGAGTTTCCTAATGAGGATGTTATGGGTGACCGTGTCAAAAGCCTTGCTGAAGTCAAGGTAGATGCCATCAACTGCTCTCCCTTCATCTAACCAACCAGTTATGACATCATAGAAGGCTATCGGATTGGTCAAGCATCATTTCCCTTTGGTGAATCCATGTTGACCTCTCCCCATAACTTTATTTTCTTCCACATGTTTTAAGAAGCCATCCAGAACAATTTGTTCTATCACCTTTCCAGGAATGGAGGTGAGACTAACTGGTTTGTAGTTTCCTGGGTCATCCTTCTTGTCCCTTTTGAAGACTGGAGTTACATTGACCTCCTTGCAGTCCTCAGGCTCCTCTCCCATTCTCTGTGACCTTTCAAAGATGATGGAGAGTGGCACAGCAGTAACATCTGCCAGTTCCCTCAGCACTCACAGGTACATCCTGTTTGGTCCCATGGATTTATGGATGTTCAGTTTGACTAAGTGGTCCCTAAACTGTTCCTCCTCTACTGAGGGAAAATCTTCCTCTCTCCAGACCTTTTATCTTGCCTCCATGGTCTGGAATTCATGAGAGCTGGTTTTAGCAGTGAAGACCAAAGCAAAAAAGGCATTCAATAACTCTACCTTCTCTGCATCTTCTACCACTAGGACACCCACCTGGTTCATGAGTAGGCACATATTTTCCCCATTTCTACCGATATACTGGAAAAAACCCTTTCTTGTTGTCTTTGATGCCCCTTGCCAGATTAAATTCCAGGTGGGTCTTAGCTTTCCTCATTTCATCCCTGCATTCTCTACCATTTCTATATTCCTCCCAAGTTTCCGGTCTTGTTTTCCATGCTCTGTAAATTTCCTTCTTCCGTTTGAATTTTTCCAGAAGAACCTTACTCATCCATGCAGGTCTCCTGCCTCCTCTGTTTCATTTCTTACCAATCTTGAGCTTGAAGGAAGTAGTGTTTGAATACTGACCAGCTCTCATGGACACCTCTACCTTCTAGAGCCCTGACCTGTGGTATTACACCTAGTAGATCTTTGAAGAGGTTAAACTTCTGAAGCTCTTCTGAAGGCCAGGGTTGTGATCCTAATTATTTCTTTACTCCTTCCACACAGGACACTGAACTCCACCATCTCATGGTCCACAGCCAAGGTTTCCCCCAATGTTCACATCCCCTTTTTATCATGATTACCTGTCCCCAGTGTGGACTCACCACACTGGAGCTGGTCATTCAGTGAGTGGGCACCCTCGTGTGTGAGCTGCTCTGCCCCCTTTGCCCGCTGTGCTCGCCCAGGTGATGTCCTGGGTGACACCCACTCGCCGCTTGTTTGCTCAGTACTGCCGAAAGGTTTCTTTTATGTCGGAGGCCTGGGGGTGGAGGTCTCGTTGAGTGCTGGTTGTGGCGGTCACGGCTTGTTCAGATCTGCCACCAGTGCTGCTGCTCCACCAGGGCCACCTTGGCAGCTGCCCACCAGCTGCTGGCCCCGGCACAGCTGAGCTGCTGTTTCGGCTTCGAAAAACCCCCAAAGAGCCCTGTACCAGCCCTTTTCACCACGATTCCCTTCCCTGGTGCAGACTGACCGGCACTGGAGCTGCTCTCCTCAGCAGAGTAGCAAAGGGGGCTTATTTAAAAACAAAACAAAAACAATTATCATTATTCATTGGAAGACTCCAGCTGCATGCAGGGTAACTTTTCTGTCGACTGTTGTTTAAATCAAAAATAGTGTGTCACCTCTGAAGGTTTGTGTCTCTGCTTTTATTAACACAAGAGACAGCAAGACTCCTAGAGTGTCTTTAAGTCTCCTAAGTTAGACTAAATGAATCACAAACTATGAATATCCACTTAAAGAATAAGAAATTCTTCAAGTGTTGTACTCAAGACCTAATTTAGTGCTTTACATGCATCATCCAGTAGGTGTAAAACAGAAAGTAATTTATGGTTTGGATTTTAGAGGTATTTATCATGTTGAAGAACACCTATACAAATTTGATGACATAACTCCATGGATCTTTTCTATTGGTTAGTACTTCACCAATATGTCTAAGAGCTTTGTGCCTTGAAGTTATTTTAAACATCTTAAAACTCTACTACTTACCTTTTCAGTAAAATCTATAAGTAATTTTTCTTGCTGCCCTGTGGTGATCTTTTTAACCAATATCATAATTCAAATTCTCATTGGCTAAATAGATAGCAATCTGAAGAAGGGCTTAGTAATTTTGTCTAAAATCCAAAGCATTGTATGGAGGATTTGCAGAGGCTCTAGAGAGTCTCTTATCTTTCTCCACTATTGTTAAACTTCAAATTTGCATGATAAAAAATATAAGTAAAAAAAAATAAAAGCCTCTGTGGTCTCAATGTAAAAACAGCACTGATGGAAAAACAAGCCAGAAAAAAATCAAATTCACACAGAATAAAGAAGGAAAGAGGAAAAAGATTACACATACATAAATGCATAAATCTAAGAAGCTGATGGAATATACCAACAGAAAAACCCTATGTTAGAATGGCACCATCTCCCACAAAATAAATAAATCATTAACTGTTTTCATTTGGTGTTGAATCAGGAAACAATTAATTTGTGGAACTATTTCAAATCAGACAACCTCTAACAAAACGTTTCCTCTTCTTTCACCTATTTGGTGTAAAAAGATTGACCTATTCTGCATTCTGACACTGATAATGTTCAGAAATTATTTTCAACACTGGCTGGCACTAGGCCGTGTTGAAAATTATTTTGGAGCAAAACCTGACTATTGAAGGAAAATGATTTAGAAGTCATGATAATCCATAAGTGACTCAAAAAAAAAAAAAAAAAACCAAAACAAAACCCAAAAACCTAAACCAAAAACCAAAACCAAACAAACAGTGGAAAAAAGTTATAAAACAGAAGCAACCAAGAAAAATATGACAACAATGGAGACAATAGCTAATCTGTGTCATAAGATATTGTGCTGCATCCCTTACTCTCTGCTTTGTTTTTCTTTCTTTTCAAGCTGCAGCATATCAAAATGCTAAGGATAGGTTAGAATTACAAATAGTTGTGTATCAGTTAAAACTTCTGGATGTTATAAGAGGTTGGGTAGTTTTTCCCCCATCCTTCTGCACCCAGGCTGTTTCATGTATGGTATTAGAAGTTTATTCACGGAACATAAAACAAGTTTCCCACAATTTATTGTCTGTTCTTTTCTTTACACATTTGTAATATGTAAAACATGGGGACAGATAGATACTATTTCTGGATGGAATTTAATCCAAAGACTCTGCTTGTGGCCCTTTCCCTTAGGGTTTTATGACATACACATGGCAAAACACAGACAGAAGCAAAGAGTGAGGAGGCAAAGGTTTGGAAACATCATTATCATAAAAAGATGGGAATTCCAGAGTTATCCTTCTTCAGATGTCCAAATGTAACATGTCTTTGAAGTGTATTGGAATTCCTATTTGGACAACTTAACAGGGCCAAATATGAAGGGTGGATAGAAGGAGGATGAGTCAAGGGAGGTATTTGTATCTGGGATGCAGTAGAAATGCATAACCAGGTTCAGAACTTGGAAGCTCTACTGTGATGTACGCCAAGGATAACACTATCTGAGGGAAGCACAACAGAAGTAAATCCTGTGGATGGGATGAAGAAATAAACATGGGTGGTTTTACAGTGTTACAAGGCCATAGCAATTTGTGTGAAGGAAAATGAGAAGGCACATTTGAACCAAGTAACCAACAAATGCTGAGGCTGCCATTGTTGGCAGAATGCATATGGGGCAGAAGTGGTGGGAAAGACATGTTGAAAGACAAGAGCAAATTAAGAGGAACTGCAGAGGTAATTTTTCATCTTGTCTTTGTTGTCTCTGTGAGAAGGATGAGACCTAAACCAAAAAAAAATTCAGATTTAGGCTTTTCTTCACATGATTCTCCAGCATATTATAGATGATCAGAATATGCTTAATCCATGTGAAAAGCATTTGGACATGGTCACTGTCATGCACAAATATATATGGAGATAATGGTGCCCATTTTTGCATGATACCTTACCATATACATTAGACACTCAAGAGCTGATTCGAGTGTGATCTTATAGGACAGTGGGTTGAATTTGTGACATTCACCCGGTGTTTAGCATCCTCTTTGAGCAGAGAGCTCAAAACCCCTCATGTTAAGAAAGGGCTAGAGTAGGGGGCTAGGTCTTTTTTTGATAAGTGGTCTAATGACTGGGAAATTGTATAAATGAAATGATTTGGTGTTGTACTCAAGACAAAACAGAAAACCAAAATCCTTCCACTGGAGTATTATTCCTATATAAATTTTCATGCTAATTTCAGTAAGGCTTGCATTGTGTTGCTGTGTATTGTTCAACAACTGTATCCAGCTAAAGAGAAGGCTGTAGTTCAGTAATGCATGAAGGCGTTCCTGGGTATTGTATGCTGTTTAAATGATCCATATAGTGTGCCAAGAAACTGAATTGAAATCCATTTTCATGACAGGTGCTAGACAAAAGAATAACCTCTGTTATGCAATTAGAGTTTCTTCCAGATTAAACGTGCTGTGTGAAAGTAAACCCTGATTTTGGTGTTTTTATTCAGATTACTAGTGCTTGGTGTAATACTTAATGGTGCTTCTGATTGAAAAACAGAAGTATTCATGTATAGTTTTGCTGAAAGGTAAATTTGATATTTATCAGATTGCTTTATGAGATATCAAGGAAAGAAAACTGATGGCTTTTTAATCATATTTATGTCTAAAAATGTTATATTCAGATGTGAAGGCTCCCCGTGGCCAAATATTTCAAATGCTACACATCCCATTTTTAGGACAGGCCCCTACCATTTCAGTGTTATCTCAGATAAAACTGTGACAGGTGGCCATGTAATTCAAAAAAACAGTGGTCATTCTGAGCACTGATATTACAGAGTTCACTTTGTTGTTCCTCCCAGTTTTTCTCTTTACACAGATGCTGTAATTTTACCCCTCAAAGTTTTACCTCTGGAAGATATTTTTATTTATTTTCTACAAGTGCACCTTCAGGCAATAACAGCAGGGGGGAAAATCCTTTATTTTACCCTGTCAAAACTGATACACTGTGAGTCATTCACATCACTTTCTGAAGTGCCAGTCAACAGCTTTGTGTTTGGAGCACTGCAAACTACTAACAGACTCAGAAAAAGCAGCCTCTGAACTGGTAGCACCGCAGTGGGTGTTAGCATGGAAAGAAAAGAAAAAAATACATTTTGTTGTTGTTGCTGTTGTTGAAAGTTTTCTAATGAAAGGAGATGAATCAGGAACTTTGTAATAACATGTGCCTGGCCACTTAGCTGTAGCAGCAGATCTGGAATGAAGCTTACTCAGCACAAGTTTTGGACCTTTCAGACCTTATGTATCATTTCTCATCTACTGAGCTTCTCACATTTCTACAAAATAAAAGTGGGAATAATTTTTTTTTTTTTTTTTAACAATTTGAGTTCAAAAAGAATACACATATTCACCCCTTAGACTTTTAGAAAAAAAACTTGGCACATAGTTTGACTTTTTGCCTACAAAGAGAAAGTATTTGTCTTCAGAGCCATCAATTTTAGAGACTGATACTCCTTCGTCCTTTTTTTTAAAGGAGTTCATCTCAAAGCAGCAAACAAGAGAAAGTAAAAGAGCAAACATTAAATATGAGCCTGTAAAGGGATTATCTGCCAAATTCTTCCACTGCATGCTGGAAGGCTGCTGAAACCTGAAACTGCTGTTATATTCCATGCAGAGGAGCAACTCTTCAGGTCTTCTGACAATGTAGAGGCCTCAAGACAACGTTCTGGAACTGTTACAGAAAAGTCTTGTAACCATAATAAATGTGTTCAATTTTTACCTTTTCTTTAAGGGCTGAAAAAACCCAATGTGGTTTACAAGAAGGAAGTACTGAGAGGTGCTGAAAAAACTCTTCCAACTGCCTGTTTGCTGAGAAATGTAACCTTCCTAAATCCTACCTTCAGGTTGGACCTGACAGGAAAATCTGTGGAAAATTTGCCATTTTATCTAGGGAGCTGCAGCAGTTCATTATATATATTCAGTAGAATATAATAGTTTTCTATATGAATTTACAACACACCAGCCATCAGAGATAGATAACTTGATAAAGTCCAGCCATCTTGATTATTCAGTGTCTGAAGTATGACAATACAAGCAAGACAAGCACAGATGTTGTTCTTTAAGTCACTTATGCCAACATGGTTTGCTTTCTTACTTTGAGTGTTGAATCAGGGAGATGATTTCCAGGTTCCAGCTGTAGGAGTTTTAGAAGGTGGGTTAACAGAAGAGTTCATATGTCTAACAGTTACAGACTATTAGCCTGAGGTTGAAAGATTTTCCTTGGTCAAACCAGAAATAAATGGATACCTATTTGCAAAAGCATGAGAAAAAAAAAACAACTGAATGAGATGAAAAGTATATTTTTATTTTATTCTGTGTTACAGAAATTGGTGTGGCCACTGTGACACTATCTGGATAAAGTATTTGGGATGAGTGCTGGTCCACTAAAAATGTTCTTTGCAGTTTAACCCATGTTGTGATTTAGATCTCCTTTTCTTAGTTATAATCTGTATAAGTCTACTTTTATAAAGCAATTCGTAGGATTTGGTCCTTCCTCTGCTATGGAGAGAGTCAAAACAATTTGGATTTAATATTTTTCAGTCAAATCTTGGCTATGTTTAAGAGTTATGATTTTTTTTAAAGTAATAACACAAAGGAAGATTAGATGGAGCCACAGAAATACAAAGAAGCTACTTTTGTATGGAACGGCTTTACTGCATAGGCATTAAACTTTTTAATGTTTCTAGACTGTGGTACACTTGGTAAAAAATATATTGTCTGGTCATCATTTTCTTGGGAAGGAAGTGCTGGAATGCTTTAAGCTGAAACCTTGTTTGGGAGTAAGATCAAAAGTAATATTTTGATAACGTTTTACAAATGACTGATCAAAACAGTCATTCTAGACTTTCATCAAATTAGCCCTTCTCTTCTAGTTCACTTGGTATTGAATGACATTGAAATATATTTTGAGCCTAAATGTTTGTACTAACAGAAACAGTCCTTTATATGATGCATAAAGGTGTAAAAGAGACATCTAGTATGAAAATAATCCCCAAATTACTTCAGTTCGAGTTGCTCAGAAAATCCCCCATTAATTATTTTGTTTCTATGAAAGAATTCATATTACAGAAAAATCATCAGCTCTTTGTAGACAGAGTTCTTACTCATTGAATATCCTGCTGAAATTAGGTTATACCATGTTCACGAAAAGTGTTAGCAGTGTACCCATTACTGAGACTTAAATAAAAATCAGACACACTGGCACCAACTGAATCAATCATTATTATTCAGAAAAACACTTAGCCAGTACATTTCAAACCTGTTGGAGACAATGGCACTTAAAGACATGGTTATCTTCTTTCGTACTAGAGACCTGTGTCATATCCTCATTTATTCTTTGATTACAATTTTATCATAACCTCAGGCAAAAACAGTAGTTAAAAATAAGATTTCCTATTAATGTGAGTATAGCTATCAATATATGTTATTGCTTTGTCTGTAATTTTAAAAGATAAGGATGAATCAGGTTGAAGAAATGGGTTTACAGAAGAGTACCAGGTTAGGGAGGAATCATTTGGAATTATCATACTTGAAGGTGCTGTGATAATGGTAATATGAAAGAAAATTTGTTTGGATAAAAATTCTGGTATCATTTGTAAATGGTAATGCTTTGACATTTGGTATTTCTATAATTGGCCTAGAGAGGAAATGTGAATATTGGAAGCAAATCCACATTGTCTGTAGGGTGAATTAAAGTTCTTATTTTACTCCCAGTTTTAATTTACCTTGTTAGACTTAAGAATGATTCTTCAATAACTCCTCAAGAACAATTTACTAGAAGAACTAATAAATATTGATAAACATCCTTACATCAACTAAGGGAGATGGAGAAATAGTTTACTACACAGATTTTATGATTGCATAACTGAAAAACTAGGACCAATTCAGTTATGCCGTGTTCTGAAATGGGTGGCATTCTTAACTTTTGATCATTTCTGAGCTTTTTGGGTCAGGGAAACACAAACTGTTCACTAGCTTCAAAATTAAAAACTTTGGGGACTTGCCTGTGCAATGATTAATTGCAGGGTAAATACAGGTCTGTATGTTGCCTACAGATACAATGTTTTTTTCTAAATATGTAAAGAATTCTGAAATCTATATAGTTTCAATAAGGTCATCTGTCATGCAGTGATTCAGTGCCAAACTGTCCCATCCTTTATCTGAACGTCTGATTTTACTGTTGTTCCTAAATTAGAGTCTTTGATTATAATAATTGATTGTGATAATAAAGGTACTAAGTGAACCAACCCTAGTCATTGTTCTATTTAAACATCTTGTTGGAATGTCAGGTGTGCAAGGTAAGTCATCTAGTTAAGTGGAAGTTTGATAACCTAATGTAACATCTTTGACATCAGAGATCAGATAAAATCTTTTACGTGTCATTGGCTCACAAGAGTCTGCCTGGGCAGATGGTGTTGGTTTTATAAGACAGACATACTTTGCCTGGAGAGTTTCAGAGAAATATGAGCATTATTTTCAAACACTAGCAAAGGAGAAAGGTGTCATTTCACTGACAGCCCCAGAGAATATTTCCCTGTTCCTGCATGCTTGACAGATGCCAGGAACAGATTGATGTGTAGAGAAAGGCAAGGTACAGGGAAACTGTACATTAAAACTCATTAACTTTAGATAGGAAAACTCTGTTGGGAGCAACTCTAGAGCATTTTTTGATGTACAGTGAATGTTTAACATTCTAAATGTATGTTCTTTCTAATGTGTTGGGACTGCATTTACATATTTGGTGTAAATCTGAATGAAAATGAAAACAGTGACAAGATAAACAGAAGAGAAAATGCAGCAGTAAAATGAATCATTAAGAATATGTAGGAAAATACAATTGACATTTTTCATTCTAGTAATTCTTGATGCACTAGAAGCTATAGGTGAGAAGTGCATAATTTGAATTTCCAGCACTAATTTTCTCAGAAGGAAACATTCACTCTTGTTTATAAAAAATTAGATCTGCTTCTCAGTCCACCTGAACTCTTACATGTGACCTTCATTTTTAGTACTAAACAAAGGAAGGTGGAACATTATTATCTGACAACACAGGAGCTAGTTCTCTGTCCAACTAGTCCATACATATTGTCTCTCATCACATTGACTCCTTCTCACAGATACATCAAATTCCTATATTAAATCTTCTGATTTACATGATGTATTTTTATTTTTATTTTAACCATTTTTATTTTTTAAATTAGGTGTAAGAAGAGTATTATCATACAAATAGGGCACTGGGTGATTGTCACGATCCGGTATACGGATACGTGGCCATTTTTATGACCTTGCCAGGACAAAACAAAGATAACACGATATCAGGTGCACAAATAGGCACTGGGGCTGGTGTGTGGTCTTACGAGAGATCGGGCAGAACCCCCTTGCTTTCTAACGCTCCTCACTGCGGTGGGAGGCTAGGTGTGGCTGGATTCTGCCTTCCCTCCCCTGGTGTAAGCCACACAGCAGCTGCACCCCTTTGTTGTCCGGCAGGACCTGTGAAAAGGTTTAAAGGTGATCCCTAATGGTGAAATTAAAATGCAAACGAGGTCAGATGTCACATGCGCAACAAACTTTTATTAGAGTAACACAACAAAGTCCGTAGAGTGGATAGGACAGGGAAGACAGAGACAGCAAAGAAAGGAGAAAGCAGAAATACAGAGGACAGCAAGCAATAGGTTAGTTACCACCATGGTCCAGAGATGTGATCCGAGGGGAAGTGCTTCTTCTTAGCGTCCCAGATTTTTATACAGTTCTTGTCCACTGCACCCTCTGCTTTCCTCCCTGTACAGGTCAGAAACTCCTTCTATCTTCTCCATGCTCCTCCGAGATAGGAGAGGGGGGGATATGGTGCCAGGGCTGTGTCCTGCAGATAGTTGCAAAAGAGGAGGTTGAGACAACTGGCGCCCCAGGTTTAATTTATTGCAGGGGAGGTTTGGTCCGAGGAGGCGGCTTGAGACTGGCACTCTTTATCTTTTCCTGCTAAGTCGGTGGTTTTCAAGGCCTGGTTATCACTGGACATTCTGCTCCCAGTGTCAGCTGTAGAACTCCTTTGTTTCCAATCTCAGCATGTCCCACACTAAACTCCCCAGTTCTCAGGTCGGGGAGGGGGGAGTAAAACAGTTTGGTGGGTTGTTGAGACATCTCTTTAGTCTGTCCACAAATCTTGTTTAACTCTTAGATGTCTCAAGACAGACAACAGATATCCTGAGTGCCTAAGTACATCACTTATCTTGGATTGTTCGAGACAAGCACTAGACATCCTGAATGTCACAGTGATGAACATATAAACATAGCATTTTTAATTTGGAATTCAAATTTCAATATTACAGGTACATAACTGTAATTACTTCATTATAAGAATCACTATTCTTGACCATTGAATGGGGCATGGATTTGAGAAGGTGTTTTTAGATGGTCTTGCATTTGGAAATACCACAGATTCACAAGGGAAGGAAATGTCTGCGCATCTGAATTACATAGGCAACCTTAATTTTAGTAGTTCTTCATCCAAGTACTTGACTTTTCAACCTTAATATTCTCTTACGGTAGATCTCATTAGGGACTTAATTTATATAATTCCTGTTTTGATGTAAACATATTCAATGGTAATTTTGTAGCTGAAAACAAATTTTAAGAACTAAACACCATAGCTGAAAGAAATGTTTGTAAAAAAAAATCTGTTTTCAGTGCAAATGGGACAGTGTTTAGTGAACTGAAAGTGGAAAATATAAACAATGACATGCTCTTGGTGTGTGAATATCTATTTATTCTATTTCTTCATGTTAAGTTTGAAAGGCTTCTTTTAGACAGGTAGAACTTAATTGTTTTATTAGTGATATGTAGGTACTAAATAATTGAAGTAGTCATGCATAATTCAAATAATTGCTTCCAGTAGATACATAGTCTGATAAATATCTGATGGAAATCTAGACTGAATATTTTTTCCTGATATGAGGATTTTTTTTTTTTTTAATTTTAAATTCATGGGCTGTTGTGCTAATTTACATAATAGCATAACTGTAACAGCAGGTTACAGGTGATGACTTGGGCTCTGACACTACCTGATGCAAAATCACCCATCACTTTTTCCAGCTTGCAGGCTGCAGCTAAGGGAATTCAAATCTACAAATATTGTGCAATTATAAACATTAGAAGAATCTATCTTGAAATATAGTAGCCAATTAATACTCATTTTTCATTGTAATAACTGCAAATGCCTGGGTTAGATACTGTGAATGCCAGTGCTGCAGAAGTTTACCAAGAGCTACTTTCTGTTCCTGAGTAAGATCATGCATGGCCATCAAAACAATAGTGTTTGAGTAACATATTGAAGTGCACTGAACAACAATGGCAGTATATGTTACACAGGGTTTGTCTTCTCTCACTCTCTCACATCCTCTCCCCAGGAGAAGGAACCAAACAAGCAGGATAAAAATGCATTTAGTAAGGTACACAGTTCTACCTTAAATGCATTCACTATATTTATGATAGAAAAGGAAAGATCCTGCATTTGAAACAACATATTAATGGGTTTAAGGAGGCTCCAGTTCTTGTGGCAATTCACAGTCTCAATCTGATAACCATCCCTCAGAAAGATCCTTTTCCCATGTGGTAAATCTTTACCCTGTGGTAAAAAATTTTGCATTGTTAGAGTTTAGAACTGAACCACAGTGTTTCAGTTACACAGGACAGACTGTATTAGAGCATCTTGGGTAAGAAGATTCCAGGTTGTATATGTCTGACAAATGCTTAAAGAACCTCCACCTCTATCTTCAAGTGGTTCTGCAGCTCTACTACCTAATGCTGAACCTTTTCTGTTCTGCAAGGTCAACTTTTCCACTAATATTCCTTTAAAACACCATTCCTACCCTCTTGGTCACCTTGCTTTTTAATATCTCAGACTAAGAGATACTTTTTTCTTCTTCTTAACATACAGAGACACAGCTAGAAAAACTAGGTTTGTTGTTTCTGAAGACTCTTGTTCTTAGTCCTGAATAAGGAGGGGAAGGCAGAAAATAGGAAGAAGCAGCAACTGAGGAAGGGGTGGAAGACAGGAGGCATTTTTTCAGAACTGAACGCTGTAATAGAATTTTGTGAAATTGCCTTTGAGGTTATTTCAAGAGACAGAGAAGAATCAACTACTTGTACAAATAGAGAGCTAGATATTCAACAGAAGAGTTTAGAAAATATAAGAATTTGCATTTCCTTGGTGCATTATTGGTAAGAACATCTATTAATTGTGTAATGTGAGCATGAGTAGAAAAAAAAAAAAACAAACTGAAAGTTCACAGGCCATTTGAAAATTCTACCATGGCATTGCGGATTTAAGTATTCTAGATAGAATTGGAATTATTAGCTAGGTTTGGATTGCTTAAATGATTGAGGCAATGTTTCAGTGACTTTTGAAACCTCTTCATCCCTCCATTTCTGAGACTGAAGAAGTAAACATGAAGATAGGTGCTGAAGCAATTTCTTCTGCTCAGAGAAAAACTCTGTTCATTTTACACTTCATTATACATATCTTTTGCCTAGGCATGTAGATACTACTCTTTGCTAGGAAATCCTAAGAACTGTTTTAGGCTTTGGATGCAACAGTTCTCAGGAAACTCAGAGAAGATAACTAATTTGTAACAACCCAATCTCCTATAATACTGCTGGACAGAGTGGGAAATAAACGTGGAGCAAATGAAATTCATAAGGTTCTTAAGGTCTCTGTACAATGTATTTATTTTTTTAAAACATAATTACAGTTGTATTTAATGAAGTAGCAGAACTGTAAAGCTGTCAGGAAATGCTGTGGTAAACAACATATCTTGAAGGACCTTATTAAAAAGTAATGGTGTCAAACATCTGAAAGAGTGAGCAGACCTTGCATGCATAGTTTTCTAGTCATAGGAAATTAAAAAGGGGTTGGAATGTTGCCAGTTGACTGACTATAGGGAAGAAAAAAGAGACCATAATAAGCAACAGTTGTAGTTACAATATTTGCTGAAACCAACACACATTAAATAATAATGAAAGCGACCATCTAAAAATGCTGGCAGACTATATGGAACAGCTGAGCTGAAGAATCTGCAAAAAGGAAAAAAAAAAAAAAAAAAAGGGAACTACTATATAGCCAATGTGCTGCCAAAGAATAAAAAGCTCCACTGGAGATTAAACAGTGAGTTGTGTAAAATAAAAAGTGTGAAAGAGTTAATTCTTAGGCTGTGTAAATGACAAAATCTTCACAGGTGAAGTGATGTCTTCAAAGCAGCAGCTATTTAAGTAGAGTTCTAAAGCTTTTTATTTTCTTGCAATTATTTTTTTAGGAAAGATGTGGGCAAGGGAGACATTTGTTAGCACATTGAAATACAGCATGGTGATGATTTTGTACAAGAATCTTACATTAAATTATTTTTAAAATTTAAGGAAGACTTTAAATTTCCTTCTAGGCAAGTGGACCTTATTATCTTCACACTAAATAACTTAATCCTAATAACCAGTGACACTGAGATCTTGAGCTTGCTTCCAAGAATTAAGAGGGAAATTCAAGAAATGGGATTAGCTGAGGATTTTTAAAAATGTTTCATATGAGTGTTAGCAATGGAAGTGTTGAATAAGTGCTATGTCTTTTTTTTTGTTGTTTTTATCCTATATATACTCTAGCAAAGTATTAGACTATCATAGCAACTGGGGAAAAAGAAGTCTCATTTTCAGTATTATAAAAAGGCCAGAGAAATCTGTTAAAGTAACCAGGATTTGACTGATAACAACACAACTCACATAATTATTAGGCCTTATAATTACATGCAGAATATATACTTCTGTTAAAGAAAATATATGTTTACCTGTTAAAATGGAAGTGAGGATTTGAAATGGACATTGAAGTGCAAAATGTAAATCCTCTCAATCCCTGCTCTTCTGTTGTATAGTAATACATGTGCCTAAATTTAGACAGTGCTTTGAAACCAATTGAATGATCCTTAGAAGCTTCATCTTCTGTTTTGGACATATCTCCATCGTGGTATGCTCCTCAGTTTCACAATTCATCCCACTGGCACTTACACCCTCATCTTTCCTCTATAGAAATTGTCTGTGGAGTCCAAGGTACTAAGAGTTCATAAGAACTGAGAAATGTTTCTTACTCTGGGAGAGGCCTGGATTCCACAAAGGCATCTGTTAATGATAGCACATGCACTATTGCATGTTCCTGTTTGCAGATAATAATTAAGTATTTTTGGACTAGAAAGAGCATAAAACTAAAGGGCCCACTCACTTTCAGCTACAAAGATATCTAGCTCTCAAGCTCAGGTCTGGCAAAAACCTAAACCAAAATGTTCTCTGAATATCTGCAGGAACGTGTTCCTAATCTTGTGCCCCTGGACTTTGAGCAGACCAGTCTTACTCCCTTTTCTCTATTCTGGATGTTGCAGAATCAGCCTTAGGATTTTGGATGCTCTGGTGCTCATACCTGTAATAGGTTAGTTTTCTTTGCAGTTTGGTCTTCACTATTAATACTTAAACATGCATTGCTTGATCTGTGGTACTATGAAACACTCAGGTCTCTCTACCTGGCCTGTATACTTGTTGTATGTATATGTTTAAACACACAAAGACCAAGCTCCCCTATGATCTGAATTCTTTAGAAGGACCCAAGGGGAAATAATACAGACAATCTGAATTGGCAGGGGACATGGTTTGAGAGACTCTGCATCACATGGTCCAGAAGATCATCCCTAAGTCACTATAAATGGCTAATGGGAGGTCCCCCATATTCCTTGAATTATCTAGCCTCTCTGTCTTTAGTCAAACCTGATGTCCCTTAAATACTTGTCTTTTATGAGAAGTTGCTCTATGCATCTTTTTTTCCCCACTTATAAAGTTATATGATGTATACAGCAAACAACATGGAAAAGTTCTCTTCTAGAATTCAAACTGACTCTCAAATCTTTAAAATTGCTTGCAAGACCTTCTGAAAGTTATGATGGACCTCCTGCTTCTCTGTTCTTGGTGGTAGTAAAAGCTGGATCCATGCCCAGCGCAGGGAACATAGTGTAAATAGCATTGCTGCAGATTGTTACTGGATTGTTCAAAACATCAGATGGCTAGAATATGTTATTATCAACAAGCTGCTTACTGGCCAATCAATTATAAACTCTGATGGAGCACTAGGCATTTTATTGTAGGCTAGCCAAATGGATGGAGAAAACATATGTCAATCTCCCTGTTACCTTAAGGGGCAAATTCTGCTCTTCTTCTGCTACAGCATGTTGCAAAACCTCCTCTGATTTTACCACACTGATGTTAATATGGAAAAGTAGGATCTATGGCAGTGCTGTGGAAATCACTGGGACAATGAGGCTCTCAGATATTTCGTCAACTTTAAGTCAATGTACATTTGCATAATGAGAGTACAGCTGAAGCATCTGTGGGTAGTCCTCCCCTCAAAGGGGTTTTGAATGCATGAGTTTCTCAGTTTGTGTGCAATATAGGAACAGTCAGAAATTGTTGATTGTCTTTTATATTTGTGTTCGTTCTTACATGAAGTTTTGAGTCTTTCATTCCCTTTCCTCTTATGTTTATTTTCCCCAAGTCTATTATCTGTAATCACAAACTGGAAAACACTATCCAGAGTCAGAATCTTCAAGAGGAAATTTTCCAGTTTAGATAGAGAAAAATAGACTCATTTGCTTACAGTACCTTAATCAAAAATGTATCAATGGAAGGAGATTTTTTTTTCCCTCCTGCTGCTTGGAATTTCCTTGTTTTTTTTTTTTTTTTTCTTTTGGTTTGGTTGCAGTGGGGAACAAGATTTAGAGGAGTAGAACAGTGTCATTATGATAACAAGAAGAAAATAAGCTTGACTAGAGGGAACAGGGCTCTTAAATGTGCAATCATTCAATATAGCTTCTTATGTCACAGTATGTCTGTGTCTGGCAGGTAGCATTGGCAGTCACTGGAGTTTCTCACCTGCTAAAATTCAGACAGAGGTGACCCAAACTGGTGTTCTGAGTTGGAAAGGCGGAGAGAAAACTCTTCCTTTGAAAACCTATTAAATATTACATTATATCTCTTTGGATAAAACTGAAAAATATTTTAGTTCTTCAGAAACACACACTGGAAAAAGCATTTAAGCGAATGGCTAAGCAAGTGAAGAGATCTTTCTATCTTCTCTTGGCTCCAAAACCAGTAATGTGCCAATGCTGAAAAAACAGTGTTAAAGGGAAAGAATAAAAACAATCAAGAAGTGTATGATATCTATATTCCAAAACTATCTGATTTAAAGTGTTAGAAAAATTTATTGTCTTCTTACTGATTGTTTCCTTCGGGTTTTTTTTTGCCCCCATCTGTGAAGGTAAGTAATAAGTCACTCTGAAAGTTGTTCTTGAAAATACCAGCAAGAGAAAGAAGAAACTGGTCTGCAGTGAATATATCACAACAAGAAACTGGGGATTAAAGATTGCCTATATTCAAAAGAAAGTCTTCCTCCTGTGGAGATGATGTGCCCTGGAAGAAAATTAAAAAAAAAAAAAAAGTATACCTACTTTACACTGCAAAATGTTCATGGATGTTTCCTACAGTGAGAAATTCAAAACATTACCTAAAACTCACTACTTAGGGGTTTGTTTTGGTTTGTTTTTGTTTTTTTTTTAATTTGAGTAAGAAACAGCTAATATTTTGTTGTTGTTGTTATTCTGCTTTTAATTCAAAATGACCTGAAATGATGCTCCAGCTCTCTAGTTTTTCGTAAATCAGCACAGTTCTGTTGACTTTAACAGACCAATGCCAGCAAGACCAGAAGGGATGAGCCCAGACAATAGAAAAATCCCTGCCATTTAAACTATGCATCAGTGATGCATAATTTTAGAATATGCATTTAGACTCAGTGAAATATTTTTCTTCAGAACAAAGCTGATAAATTTTACTTAGATACATCTTGTGGGGGTGGGAGACTGCGAAAATTGTTGGGCTTCAAAATGTATTTTTCTCAAAAAGTAGAAGCAGAAATAAATTTTAGCCACAGTTGTTTGAAACAAATAAAATACATAATGCAAGCAGCTCTAGTTATGCTTATAAACAGCTGTCTGTTCACATAATCAAGCCATACTCTATGATCTGTCAAAGATGTGTTATTTTCAAAGTATTTTTTCCCCAGGAATTATTATAGGGATTGATGTATACTGGGATTTAAGAAATACACAGTTTAAACACATAGGGTAATATAAGATGGGAAGGATGGCAAAGCAGGACTGGGTTTTGGAGGACAGCATTATGGAACTGTTCACTTTTCTGAAAGATCTCATCCAGTTCATCTATGAGATTGAATGCCTGATGCAAAAATTTTAGTGTGACTGTTCAGGCCGCCTTTTTTGGCATGGCTACATTTTCACTGACATCATCATCTTCTTCAGATGTATTGGAAATCATAAAATCATTCAAGGACAAAGGATGGAAATGCAGGGAGATGGTGAAGGTTAGTGGACCAGGTTATTAAACAAATGCTATCAGGACTCTGAAATGATGGGAAGAGAGGCAATGGATAATGACATTTACTCTGCTGACAGTTCCAGAGCCACAGAGGTGTTTTGGGATGGTAGGAGGGCAGCTACTTGTGCAGCTGATGGAAGCTGAGAAAGTGGTATTAGCATTCCCAGCCTGTCAGTCACTTTGGAAATATATACAAAGCAGCCCCTTTGCTTGATGTAATTATCTCTGAAGTAGCTAGTGTTTGATCTTTTTTATTCTGTGAGCCTGAATCTTTCATATTCTGTGAGCCTGAAACAGAAGATGGACTTAACTGGCATTTCTTCTCCTCCTTCTTCTTCAAAAGTTTAAATGATAACTGAAAGCTACTACAGGCCATGAGAGATGTTAAAATTTGGATACATGTTCCGTATATCCTTTTATCCTATCTTTATTAAGAAGAGTGTGACTAGCAAGTCAAGGGAGGTTTCCTTACCTTCTACTCTGCCCTATTGAGGCCACAGCTGGACTACTGTGTCCAGTTCTGGGCTCCTCAGTTCAAGACAGACAAGGAGGTACTGGAGAGAGCCCAATGGAAGGCTACAAATGTGGTTAGAGGACTGAACATCTCTTTTATGAGGAAGAGCTGGGAGACCTGGGGCTGTTTAGCCAGAAGAAGAGATGACTGATGGGGGATCTTATCAATGTTCATAAATATCTAAAAGGTAAGCACAAAGAGGATGTCGCCAATCTCCTTTTAGGGGTGTCTAGTGATAGGATAAAGGACAATGGGTACAAACTGTAACATGGGAAGTTCCACCTGAGAAAAGGACTTGGGGGTGCTGATAGATGAGAAGCTGGACATGAGCAGACAGTGTGTGCTTGCAGCCCAGAAGGCCAATTGCATCTTGGGCTGCATCAAAACAGGTGTGGCCAGCAGATCGAGAGAGGTGGAATACTGCATCCAGCTCTGGAGCCTTCAGCACAGGCGGAACATGGACCTGATGGAGCAGGTCCAGAGGAGGGCCACAAGGATGATCAGGGGGCTGGGACATCTCTCCTACGAGGACAGGCTGAGGGAGCTGGGATTGTTCAGTCTGTAGAAGAGAAGGCTCAAGGGAGACCTAATAGCCACCTTCCAGTACCTGAAGGGAGCTTACAAAAAGACTGGAGAGGGCCTGTTTACAAAGGCC